>JAYMZC010000386.1:1810206-2053469 GCA_036346975.1 Drosophila prolongata
TCGAGATATAGCCATTATTCTGCTTGTCAAAAACGCGAAAGGAATCGCGCAGCTCATCCTCCCTGCTTGTATCGCGCATTTTGCGCAGGATCACATTGCAAAATTCGGCGGCAGAGATGTTTCCGTTTCCATCCGAGTCCACTTCATTTATCATGGACTGCACCTCGGACTCGTTGGGCTGGCGACCCAGTGCTCGAATCACCAGCCCCAGTTCCTTGGAGGTGATGGCTCCTTCGTTCTCCTTGTCCAAGATCTTGAAGGTATTCTTAAGCAGGTCCTGCTCCTCCCTCGACAATTCATCCATATTGTTAGGTTTATTTTACTTCAAACAAATTAAATATTACTATTACTGTACTGCCCTTTCCGGAGTCGTTGACTGAACTTCCCTTACTAACCGGCTTGTCAGTTGAAACTGAGTAACATCATCGGAGCTCTAGGATTGAAAAGAAACAATTTTATAAAATTGTTCCTGTTTATGAAGAAACTATTAATATATTCTTAAGGCACTATTTTTTGTTTTTGGCGAAGATAATAATAATCAATATTGGCACAAAACCTAGGAAAAACTTAAAAATATATACTTATATTTACTTATTTATACATTTTTGGGCATACCACATTAAAATGTAATGAAAATATATATTATGAAACCCTTAAAGTTTTTGTGGAGAACATATACAAGCATTTTCACACACCGTTTTTGGTAAGCAAATCACGTGCTTTTCTCGACCCAAAATGATATCATCTGCCGGAGAAACTCTGTGGATTTATGCGAATTATTTTATAGTTGAACCAGAAATTTATGTCATCAAATGGAAAAAAATGTACGCATATTGCGCCCGTTGAGGAAATTCCAGGAAGCCGGGCAACTCCAACTGGCGGTGATGACAATTTACGTGGCATTTTAATTGAACTTTCTACGTGTTTGAGTGGTGTACTTTGATTTGAGCCCCATCCACGGATTTTTGTCGATTTGAGTCAATGTTAAAGGCGTTGCCACAAACCGCAAACTGTCGTGTCTAGGAGGTCGGGGAGGGGCCTCGAAACGTGCCTGAAGTATTATTACCGCCGTCTGTGATTGATGGCCTCATGTGAGTGAGTCAGTGGATTTTTATAACTCTACGCAGATCTCTTCCTTTCAATCAAAAGCAAAAAATCTGGACATCGATCTCTCTGATACTAGTTAACTCTATTGCAAATTAACTACCCAAATTGTTTTGAATAAAATGGAATTATAGCCAATCTATATTTAAAAGCACTAAAAGTACATTTGACTACATCATTACCATTAAGCCATTATCAGTTTCATAATTTCATAATAATTTAAAATAAAGTCAATACATTACCGTTCCACAGACCCAAATAAAATCAATTCACGAAACCTTTAATATTAATGCAAACTTTATTTGAAATAAACTAACTCGCTATGGTTTGAATAAAATCATTTAAAATTCAAGGAAGACCATGGAATGCTAGGGGACTGCTTAAAAAACTACTACAAAACTCTTAAGAAATATGCCTACATAGCATTAGGTTCAACTGGAATGTTGCTTGTAGTTTGATTTTGTTTAATGCTCCGTTTTAAACTAACTTTTACTTTCAACCATTTTTTTCCCTACAGCAAAATCAATTTACGATTTTGTTTACTCATTAAGATTAGCTTACCGGATAAGGAAACATAAATAAAAAATTGGAGTTCACTCAAACAGCAACACTTAGTGTTGGGCCACACATTAAAAAACTAATCGATAGACTCTCGTACTAAAGGCTTATACATTTAAATGGGCAGATTTAGGCTAAGTTCTTAACACATAAGGGCTCTAAAAAATGCAACAACAGAGTTTCTTTACGCTTACAATTATCGCTTAGGGATGTAACCGTACTTATAGCTTAGTTTAGGTTTATTGCCTTGCCTAGACATTGTACTAAAATGTACTAAAACGTAGCTCTTAATTAATTAATGTGCTTGTGGGTCCAAATGGGGAATACAAGTGGGGAACAATTCGTGGCCCATATTTCCATTTCCATTCCGATAGAATTTGGCGAGTTAACAGTTCAGATATTAGGTAAATTAAACAAGAGTATATTTTATAAGGAATGTCATTAAAATCTCTAATGTTTTGAAACCATCTGGAATAGTGTTTAAAAGTAAGCAATATAACAAAGTAAAACCTTCTCCATTTTTGATGGAAATCGATAAGAAAAGCAGGCTTGCTAGTGTAGTTCTCCCAATTTTTAACGTCTCATTATATCCTCAATGCTGAATCCCGTTCTTCTGGGTGGTGCAGGTGGTGGTGCTATGGGTGGTGCGGTCACAGGTGGTCCCTTTTCACTGGGCGCTCCACTAACTTCTGTGCTCGGTGGTTTTCCCAAAAGTTGCCTGGGCGGATGTCGCGACATATTCAGCGCGTATATACTAGGATTGTCCACGAATGACCTTTGACCCAGGCCAGGATGGTGGTGCGGGTCCATCAAATCCAAAGTGGGTGCCGGCAGGATCCTCTTCCTCATGGGGATCGAGCCCAGGAAACTCGGCATCGCCTCGTGTGGCGAATGCAACGGTTGGTTGGGTGGCTTACTCGATTCCGGTTGGGTGATTATAGTGGGTGGTGTGTGTGGTGGCGGTGGTGCCCCCTTCGAAAGGTTCAAGCTCTTGTGGTGCAAGTCGCGTCGCACGTGTAGAATGGGCAAATAGGGATCTCCGTTGGGTGGCAGCAAGTGTGGATGGCCTTGGTGTTGGTGGCTCGGTGGTGGAGCTCCAGTGGGTGGTGCGGCTGCTCCCGGTGGTGCCGGGTAGCGCACAAAGGACGGTGGAACGGGCAGGTTGATAATGCCAGGGTTTCCCAGTTCCTCCAGTTGCTTTTCGCCATGTGGTCGCATTGTGTAGGTCTCGCCACCTTCATGATGACAGTGGGTGACGCCCTGGCGCTCCGGCTTGGCCACCAAACCCACTGCCGAGGATGCCACCGAAGTGGCGGCTGCCCTTCCCGCCTGGAATCGGGCCACCAGAGCCACCTCCGCCTGCTCCTCGTCCTCGGGATCGAAGTCCTCCTCGTCTTCCCGGGCCAAGTCGTGGACCCTGGGCAGATCCTGCAGCTCCTCCTCCTCATCGAAGTCATCGAACTCCTCCTCGCTTTCCTCCTGATCGATGGCCGCCTTTCGCTTGAGTCTCATCCTTTCGGTCTCCGACTTTTCCGCCGCACCACCCGACGCATCGCCCAAATTGTGAACTGGCGACTGGCGGGGCGAGTCCACTTCCAGCAGCGAGTCCTCTTCGTCACCACTCAAATTCCTGGCCTCGTCCTCCTCGCCCACATCCACGAAATCGCCCGAGTTGACCTCACCCACTGCGTGGGTCAAGGCATGACGACGCAGATCGCAGTTCCGACGGAAAACCTTGCCACATGACGAACACTCGTAGGGCTTGTGGTCCGTGTGGGTGAGCAGATGGGTCTTCAGGTTGGAGCGCTGGTTGAAGGACCGACTGCAGACGGGACACTTGTGCGGCGACTCCTCCATGTGCAGGATCTTGTGGACGGCCAAGGTCCTCGATTGGCAGAAGCCCTTGCCGCATTCCGTGCACTTGAAGGGTTTCTCCTTGGAGTGGATGTACCTGGCGAAATGAAAGAGGACAAAGTGGTTAGACATCGTGGTTAATGCGTGGGCGTTTCGCGGTAGCTGCATTTGGTAGCCCAAGTTGACAGTTATCTCAGCTCAAATGCAAGTTTATCTTGTATGCTGCAGAAACGATAAAGGCTCTGTATACCCTAACTATGGAAATTTCAAGTTAAGTGAATTAAAATTAAAATTATAGTGCAAATATATTTGTGATTGGCAAAGAAATCTTTAGTATGTATTATAAATCCTAAGTCCTAAATCATAAATCCTAATTAAAAAGGTATTTTTGATAATATTTTTCAAGGAAACATAATCAAAAAACACTTAATGATAACACTATAGAAACAAATAAACCAGTTTACTTTAAAACAGTAATCTTATATAATGGTTTTTCCAAATAATTTGAAAACTCTTTTCTTTATGTTTAAACCCCCTTTTCTTCTTGCATCTAAAATCCTTGAAAACTCTTTTCTTTATGTTTAAGCCCCCTTTTCTTCCTGTATCTAATATCTACGAATATCTTGTATATTTCCTTATCAAAAGCCCACGTTTAGAATCATCCCAACATCCTTATAACTGATAGGGTATTTAACTTTTGTGTCTGCGATCGCCTTGCATTAATTTTTTATGTTTATGGCGGCCATCTTGGCAATGGCGTCCACTTGTTGTTGGATGGCAGCAGCCTTACTTAAAAGTTAAACTCCCCATCTGCGACGGAACCTCGGATTCAGATTCAGCATCGCATCGGAGGCAGCAGCTGCTGGTGTCTCGGTGAAAAAAAAGAAAAAAAAACTAAAACCCAAAACAGGTTCTGTCTGCTCTGGGGCCCCGAGATTCTTCTCCCATGCTCTGCGCGTTTCTGGTCAAAAAAAAAAAAATACAAAAAAAATAATAAAGAAGAATTAGCCCCGCGGCAAAGCAAACAAACGACAAATGGACCGATACCGAACGATCAAAAGACAGAACGCTCGGACAGGCCGCCACATGGAAGCAGGGAAGGAGGGGGAGTGGGGGAGAGGGGGATGGAGACCTGCTGCCTGGCATCGGGATATATAGACCTCCCCCACCCCTCGGCCATCCCTCAGTATTAATGCTGGTGGAGGAGCCCCAAAGGAAAACCCACAGAGTTAATTAACTTTGTTGTGCTGCACTCTTTGGCCAAGATGGAGTTTCACTGGCAGTCGAAGGAGCTCTGATTTCGGGTTCGTTTTATGGGGGAAAACTCTATTGGGTTGGGCTCTTGATAAATTGATAATCTAGGGAAAATTATTTGTGATATATATTTTTTTGCTGGCTCAATATATACAAAATGTTACTTAAGTTGCGTTTATTTGAAATACAATTTTCTAAAGAGTGGCTAAACCATCTTCATAATATTTTTAATAATTGTTGACTTTTTGATCAGGAACTAATATTTTGATTAAGTTTTGCTGATACCTGATTGACTGGAATAGATCTATTAAATATTAAACAAATATTTCAAATGAATAAATATCATTTTCCTAGCATTTCTTATATAATTTATATTTTTTTATACATAGTGAATTGTATTGGCAACCAAAGAAATGTTTTTTAAGATTCGTAAAACCTCTAAATACTTTGTGAACCTACAAATTAGAATTTCACAGTGATCATAAATATATAAAATTTCTCCTTTCGAGGGTATTTCCCCATTCGCCTTCTTGTCCCACCTTCCATCGCAAAAATATCTGCAGGCCTGAATGGCAATTACCGGAGCAGACACTCCCCCCTTTTGTGTTTTCTTGTTCCAAGTTCCGCAACTCACCTGTGATCCCTGAGGTGATCCTGTCGCCGGAACGCCTTGCCGCAGATATCACAGGAGTAGGGCCGCTCGTCCGTGTGTGTCCTTTCGTGGATGAGCAGATTGTACGACTTGGTGAACTGTCGATTGCAGAACTTGCAGATGAATTGTTTTTTTGGCCGCGATGCCCGGCCAGGAGCCCTCAGCAGGCGTCGGTCGAGTCCTGCGTGCATTCCAGGACCCAGTCCGGGTGGAAAGAGGGCTGCGGCGGCGGCGGCTCCCGGGGGAAAGGGAAAGCTGCCGGCTCCCGTGGGCGAGGGACCCGGCCCGGTGAGATATGGCGGCGGCGGGACCCCAGCCGGTCCGTAAAGGACTCCCGGCGGCGGGACGCCAGGACCTCCGGGTCCGCCAGGACCCCGGCCCAACATGGCGGCCGCCGCAGCTTCCCTGAGTGCCAGTTCCTTCCGCTTGTCGGCCATCATGGCGATGATCTCGTAGTTGGAATTGCTGCCCGGTCGAACCTTTCCGGTGGGCAGGACGGGCACAAAGGCGGAGATCTCGCGGTGGTGCGGCGGGGGTTGCGGCGGCGGCGGTCCATGGAGTCCGGCCAAGTGCTGCTGATAGGCCAGCTGTGTTTCATACGCCGAGATCCGGCTGGCCGAGGAGTTGCGCGAGTCGCCGCCGCCGTTCTGGGAGCTACCGTCCGATCCGCCCGCACCGCCATTCCTGTCCGCCGCACCACCCACCGCCGCCGCTGCCGCCGCCATCGAGGTCATGAACTGGTCCATCCGCGAAGGTCGCAGCATGGGTATCGCACCACCCACGCCGCCTCCTCCGCCGGCGATCTCGCTGGATGAGCTTTCCGTGGGCATTGTTTGTGGTGGGGCTCTTCACATTCCGTTGGAACTTGAAAAGATAGCGAGGGAAAAAACGGAAAATAAAATAAGGGTGGTGGCATAAATAACAATTAGTAGGCGATTGTGCTAGGTTAATTGGGCTCTCGTTTTTGGGGCTTATCTTAATTGCGCCTCAAGTGCAATAAACAGTTATTTCCACGTTGTGTTTTTATGGCCCTTAGGGTAGTACGGGCTATGACAAATAACTTGGCTACCTGGTTTTGGGGTACTTTTTTTTAGATGATGAAATTGATTCAAATATCACAATCCCTGCTTGGCATATAAATTTTAAATTTAAGAGCTACGAGTATGACTTTAATCGAAAATATAATTGTTTTAATTAGCTCACAAGGATATACTAATTTAAGAAATATAATATTTTCCATTAAAGTTCTCTTAGTTTAATTTTCTCTTACTTTCTTTTTAAAATAGTTATTTATACAGTAATTGGCACTCCTCTCCTTATCTAAACCTGTTGTAACTCACTTTTAGAGCAACCCAAGTTCTTCAAATTTGTTTTTGACACTTCTTATCAAGGAATTTTAACACATTTAATTGCATTAGACTTGCAAATAGCGCGAAAGTACAAATAAACACAGCACTTAAAAGCTGATTATGCAGAATTTATCCACGTGAATGTGCTTTATTGGTAACACATAGTAAAATTATTTTCTGGAAAATTACCTATATGCTTCTAGGAAAATTTTCACAGGGTAACTAAACAGTTTATCACATTATGGCATCCGCAGTTGTTATTGCCGTGTTTTTTTTCCATATGAATTTTGTATTATGGTTGCTGTTGTTGGTTTATCATTATCAGCGGCGGACTGCCGACGACCGCGAGTGGAACTAAACTGAAAACGAGTCGCAGTTTGGCACCGCGATCGGGGGCTTCCAGTGCGCAGGTTAGATAAGATTGTGCGTCTAAAAAAACCTGCCTCCGAACCACTGAGTCTGAGTAACAAGGGGCCCAGCACAGTAGTAACGATATAAACACACACACACTCGCACAGGCATTCTCTCAGCCAGATATATATATCGGCAGATACTCCGGCACTCTCAGATACAGATACAAAGATACAGATACAGATACAGATACAGAGGCAGAGGCAGGCAGCCAAGTTGCCGTCGGTTTTGGTAAATGACTCGAACCGAACTCGACCGACTGCTTACTGGATTTACGCAACAGGAGCCTCGACTTCTGAGTGCCTCGAAATCGACGGGGGAGAAACGGGGCAGGGGTGCGGTTCCGAAACGTGATCATCACGATAATAACAAAATAATGCAGATAATAATGATCACAATGATGGCCCGGGCCATAAAATTTGTGGCCCCATCTTCCAAACGCTTTTTTCTGCCGTTTTTATGCGCTGCACAGGAAAAAAGGAACGAAATGGGGGTCAATTTTGTAAACAGTTTATAAGGAAAAGTGTAGTATGAAATATTTAATAATATCACATTAACTCTCGTTTCAGTTTCAATATGATTTTTTGTAATCAGTATGGAGTGGTTTTCTAAGGTGATACAAAATATTTTCATAGGTTAGGCCAATGTTCTTGAATTTAAGAATTTATTTAAAAGTATGTTATCAATATTTTAAGTTTTAAAAGATGTATTGCATTCAAAACAAAATATTTTAAAATTAAATTAATAAAGTTAAAATTTTTATAGGATCATTAAAATACTATAAACTTGTATTTTAATAAATGTTTCCCAAAACTGATATATTTATTAAGAGAAACATTTTAATTTTATAATAGGTTCCTTTGTCTTCTAAAGTCTAAAAGCAAATGATTTTGAGCCATAAGAAAAGGTGTTTTAATGGATAAATGGTACTAAGTTTTTCCAGTGCATTTTCCTCATTTAAATTTATAACCAGTTGCCCGAAGACGAAAAAATAAAAAATAATCCTGCTGTCGGTGCAATGACAGTTTTGCTTATCATTTTCTAGAACCGTTCACGCTGTCTCAGTTGATTCTAATGCAAAATGTTGCAACGTCATCAAGATCAACATTAGCATTCAGCCAACATCAAGCAATGTGATCGTCATAGTTGGTTAAAAAAAAAGCTTAGCCAAGATTTTGAGGCAGTTGAAGAGGCGCCTATTGTTGGAGATACCGTTCATTTTTTTTGGATGACTAGCCCAGGAATTGTTGGCATTGTGGAGGTCTTATCTATGGAAATAATTTTTAGCATTGTCTGGCTGGAGAGTGCGCTGTCAGATTAGCTCTATAAAGTAGCTGAAGTCATGACTTGATCATGAGCTTATCATTGTTACAGCCTTTTGAGAAATGACTCTGCGGAGCATGTGTAGTTCAAGTGGAAATATAAGAAAATTCAAATGAATACTTCAGATATCAGTTAGATGTGGGTAGGTCTTATCGTATTCCATGCAGGGAGTCTTTAGTGAAATCTTATGGGCTTTAGCAGAAGGCTTTGGCATTTTAAAAATTACTGTGGAAACTTAAAAATATATAAAATATTTATTAGCAGTATGTAGATAATTTTTCACGTCGTACTTTAATGTCGTTCTTAATTTATAACTCGCAATCTCAAACACACCCAAGCCACATTTTCTTGTGCTCCCTTCATGTCGGAAGCACATGCCAAAGTAATCCCATTTTTATTAGATAGTAATTGGATAATGCGTCTGCTCCAATAGCATTTGATGATTTCTAATCTAACCCAGGCGAGTTCTCCTGCTTTAGCTGATAAGCTGTCGCACTCTATCTATATTGGATTCAATAAAGAATTTATCTGATCTCTTTATGACCCACTCGACTCTAATAAATCCCCAACATAGGCGGCTGATATAATCAGCGGACCCTTTGCTTCAGATGAGCAATGGCCCTGTAATATCTCACATTCGATTACGATCCCGATAATCCCCCTCCGATTTCGGCTCACGTATTTCTGGTAGCCTCGAAACAAAAAAGTGTAACCCGTTTTGGGTTTTACACTTTTTTTTTTTGTTTTTTCGATCTCGGTACTTTTTCTAGGGTTTGTTTCCTCACTTTGCATTTACGACCCGCTTGGACCCACGTTTTGCCCCACACCCTGTGCACATACAATGTACAATTCAGCGTTCATTATCTTTTTGAAACATCGGCACTTTTGAAAACGTCAAGCCAAATAAGAAAAACAAATAAAATTCATGTAAATAATGGACATCATCAGCAAAAGCGACGGCACGTAGACTGCCGTAGAAATATTGGGAGAGAGTTGTGCGCGCACAGATACAGATGCGGAGATACAAAGATACTCGAACTCAAAGATCCACAGATACAGATACACCGAGACGTTTGCGCAAACGGTTGCCCAGCAAATGAAGCCAAAGGCTTAAAGTTCCCAATATGTGTGCGTATCTGGGTGCACATAAAAAAATTATACGAGGTTCTATTAAAAAGAGACCTTCCAATAAAATAATAAAATATATTTTACTACAAAAAAACAATCATTAAGAATATTAATCAGGTCTAAAGATCGTCTTCTTTAAGTATACCTCATAAAAAAATAATGAAATTCGATAATCCATTTAACATTAAGACGTATTTCGGTAGTCAAATCAAAAACATATGGATTAATGGCCTCTAAAATAATCAATTACAGGTGGAAATCACCTGGAGTTATATCACTCATTGATCGATGATCTCATTTCTTTCTCTGTAGAGTACATATAATAAAAAGAGCCAGAAGACCAACTACTGCTGGAGGAAAATAAAAGATATCGAGGAGCAATTTGGCTGCCACTTTTTCCCTCCTCTTCTTCTTCTGCCCTCTTGCTTCCTCTTCTTCATCTTTTGGGTCCGGGATCGGTTCGTTTGCTGGGTTTTTGTGTGTAAACATCTGAGGCCAGCAGAAATGAAACCCAGGGCCTAGTAGAGTGAAAAGGTTTCAGTTGATAAAAAAAAACAGAAAAATACACAAACACACACAGACACACACACACTGGGCAAACGGATTTGGTGTTTGTATAGAAAACGCAGAGAGTTGAGGAGCCGAGGTTGTCCCTCCGATGATGGCCTACGATGGCTGGAAATGTCCATGCGTCTTACTGCCCAGTTTACAGGGTGTTAAACGGGGTATATCGGGGCAGTCAACCATGCAAAGCGATCCATCAAAAACCAAATGATCATGTGATAAAACTTAAAGCAGCAGAAGTAGTTAAAATAGAACGTGCCTAAGAGTTTTGAGATTTAATCTTTAGACTAAGAAACGAATACATTCCTTATTTTTATCAAACCATTTTATCCATTTAAGTAGCAAATTAAGTTTATCATGCAGATCTATGCAATTCACCTATTTAACAAGAGTATAAATTACGGGTACAAAAAAAGGAAAATCAGCGATCTCTAGGGTATTTCTGTAGTTTATCAGTAGGCCTAAACTTCTGACCATATCTTCTGGGCCGAGTGCTTAGCGGGCCCCATATGCACTTCAGTTTGCTTACAAAACACCAGCCAGCAACAACAAACAAGCCAGAAGACGATGACGATGACGAAGGAAAGTGGAGTGGTGGGAGGAGTTCCTCGGAGGAGGAGGAGAATGGGTATTACGGGTGAGCCCAGGGAAAAAGGGTCGCCGAGATCTGCTCTGCAGCTCGGAATGCTCTTGGCCAGGCTGTTTTTAATCCCTTCGGTACACTTTTTCCTCCTCGATGTCCGTGTGTATGTAAGTATGTTCGAGTGAAGGTAGCTAATAATCAAGACAACGAAGGAGAGGAGGAAAAACGCCGCAGACTTATAATTATAGTCGAAGAGGAGAGGCAAGAAACTAAAAAAAAAATACAAAAAAAGAGAGACCTGCACTTCACATGCGTTAATCTGAAAACCCTTTCGGGCCCCAAGCAGCATCTGAGATTATAGTCAAAGCTATTAAAAATCTAGCATAATCATTGCCCATGGTGGAAAACAAGTTGGCTTGCTGTTTTCGCTCCTGAGCTGGGCAGGCGATCTTCCTTCGCTGCCTTGTCTATAATTTTCTTGATTAATATCCATGAGATTTACACATTTGTAGTGCCTGGCCAGAACCCCTCTCCTCGCCCCTTGGCCCCCTGTTCTATGTGTGCTGGCCATTAATTTCAAAGCTTTGCTAATTTCGCGGGGAAAATCTGAAAACGAACAACTGCTAATGAAGTTTTATGGGTTCGGGAATGCAGCTGCAGCAGAATTGAAAATGTCGTTAGCATTAAATTGAAAGTGCTTTAAAGTTATGACTAAGGATTTGTTATTATTAAAGGATGGAAGGTTTGGGTTGAAAAGAATTTCTATGTTTACCTGATAAATTGGTAGTTCTTTATACCAGAAATAATTTTGATCGTCACATTTCAATTTCGGAAAAGGTTCAGTTATATCTTTGTATCGAAGGTGAAATTTACTATTATGTTACAAAATAAATTTGAAACAAAACTCTCAAGATTATCACAAGTTCGTACAGTTATTCTTTCCTGAAACTGAATTATTCTCGGCTTAACTTTGACTCTTTCTAAAACTAATCCCCTTTGCAGTAATCTACTTTGTATGCTAAGCCAATCTCTTCATAAATTTCTTTGGCATATTGTGCTGCTCCTTTCATTCGAACTAAATCCATTCAAGAATTTCACCCTTGAATAGAGCTCTTTAGATCTTTTGTTAGTGGGATTGCTACTTTTTCCAGGCAATCTATTGTATGATAATTTCAATGGGTCGATTCTTATTTATTAGAAGAGTTTATGCTAATAAGTGTAGAAGCCTTAAGACTATGATTTATTAAGCCCCTGCAATTGGATTATGGACATGCTCTTTACCAAAAAGAACATGAATATGAATTTTGTTTAATTCAATTCTTTATTTAAGCTATGCAAAATAATTTTTTCAACCCAATCGATTTTCTAAGATCTTTAATCCCAACCCAAAGCATAAAATTTCAACTTTTGATCACCTTTCCGCTGTCTGATTTGTTAATAGAATCAAATATTCATATTCCCGTATACAACATCTAATTTCCTCATCAAAATTAATGAGTCTCCGTTGCAGAACAATAAATGAACTGGTCTATCAGGTGAATTATAGACACGTGCCAAAACCAGGCGTGTCTATATACCCATTCCCATTCCAAACCGTATAAGGCAAAACCCTAACGAAGCATTGTTTCGCGGCTTTATGGCCAACTAAAATTCATCAACTATTTTGTCACGATTTTAATTAATTTCGATTTTCCTGCCAGAAGGCAGTTAACCAGATTTTCCCCCACTGCTGTTGCAACCGAAAAATAAAATAGTAGTTTGTGACCGAAGATGGAGAGGAAAACCCACCCAAAGAGGTAGAATGCAATAAAATTTTATGGTACTCCCATTCTTATGCTAAAAATCCATTTTGACACAAGACCAAATGGCCCATAAACCGAGACAATGAACATTCAAAATAGATCTCCACTCGGGCGAAACAAAAGCCAATAACTTTATAGAACCGCAGCCGAATACCAAAAAAAAAACCAAAACGAGACTGTGAGAGCGCGGGAGGCGATTTACGAAAAGCTAAAAAAAAAAACAATAAAGAAAATGAAATGAGGGAAAAAAGTAAAGCATTTAAAAGAAATCAAGAGATGTAGATGACGATGATGATGATGGTCTGAGGTTGAGGCTGACTCCGAATCAGTATCTGAACCCAACAGAAGCTTGCGGCAATTGCGTTTCCTCTTTGGCCACACGTTCTGGACAATTAAAGCCCAAGTCGAGCTCCGAATCTGAATCGAGCCAAGTTAAGACCGCGACCACGACCGAAAACCAAAAACCGAAAACCGAAAAACCGGATTCAAAGCCGAGAAAGAGCGAAAAAGACGGCGAGAGCGACCAGTGGCCACTGGCACTGGCTACAAGTGAACTGGTTTACAAAGAAAAAAAACGGAGATGGAGAAAAAATGAGGGGAAAACCGAAGTTTTTCATTCCCTTGGAAAGCCAAGAAGGACCACCATACATATGTAAAATGTTAGTTTAAACTAGGTTTTAACAAAAAATTACTGGATTAAAGTAGGATTTAAAATGATTTGCCATTATATTATTATTATTATATTCACATTTTTATTTTTTCAAATTATTATTTATCAATTATAGCAAAACTTTCAGATTTTAAGCCATTTACAATTACAATTTTATTTGCTTTCTACCAAAATTTAATTTATTGAATTAATAGAAAACACATAAAAGTTCAGTTTAATATATTTGTTTAAATATGGGAAAATTAATTTACAAAAATGGGTTAGTTTTCAATCAGATGTTCAGAGATAATAACTATATTTCTGTACAAAAAGCCCCACCAAATCGTGATACCCTCACAGAGGGAATAAAAGAGACCCCCAGAATTCCAAGCGAAGGTTTTTCGAGTCCGGCTCGAACGGCCCAACTCGAACTGAGCGCCACAGCAAAAGCAACAACAATGGGGCCAAGGGGGTGAGGTGGCAAGGGGAGGGGGCGGACTCCACCGCGGACTGTGCGGCACCACACTGAGTTCAGTGGCAATGACAGTGGCACATGCAGTTGTAGTGGAAGCCGCTTGTCGGTCGACAGTCCGCCAACCGCCAGCGTTGTCGCCCTCTCTTTCTCTTCTTATCGCCCCGTCTCTTTCTCTTTGTGGAGCAGGTTTTGAGATATATCTCTGGTCTTTCTCTCTCTCTCCCTCTATCTGCGTACTCGTTATTTTCTGTACTCGCTACCTTTTTGGCCAACGCAAAAATACCAAAATAAAAAAAAAAAAAACAATAAAACAAAAATAATTAGCTAGCCCTTCGAGGAAATAAAAAACGTTAAGAGTAAAAATAAGTGCTATGGAATTCCTGCGTTCTTCTTAGTGGGCAGGGCCTGTTCTTGGCGGTTTCTTACCTGTGGGTTAAACAGAAGAAAGCCTCAGGCTCTTTGAGCTTTATCTTTGCGGCCTCAAGTATCCAAGTAGTTTTTTGAACAAGTTTCTGGTGGCTTTTGTTGTTAGTTTTTAAGCATTGAAATGCCTGGCATTGTTTCTTGTTTTTTTTAAGTAGAAATTGTGTTTTTTAAGTGGCACTTTAACTGAGTTTTCGTAATATATGTGGAAAGTTTTTGATTTTTAACTTTTGGTTGATATGAATTTCTGTAAATTTAAAAAAAAACAAATTTGGATTTAGATTTTTAAAATAAATACTGGTATTTCTTGGGGTCTCAAACGTTTTCACTCTTTTTTGTTGGAATTTTAAGAGGGGTTTATTTAGTTTATTTTTGTTATTTCTTAACAAATAGTTTTCGAGCGTTACGCGACTTGAAACACGCACACAGTGGGACAATTTTAAGATTCGAATCACGACACGATCGCCCTAGGGGTGGGACGGAGGGGGGCGGCAGGGGGGCGGTTACGGGAGCAGCAGCAGCATCAACGGCAGTCAGCTACCACAAACCACGTAGTTTTTTTTTTTTCGAACCCAAAATCCACGTACAACTCTCGGGCACAAGCACAGAGTATCTCACAGATACAAAAACCGAAGGAAAAAACCCGAACCGAAACCTCAGCGAACTAAAAACCGAACGAGAACGAGAGATACACGGCAGCTGAAATGTGTTTTTCTACATTTTGTTTGAAATAGGAGCTGAAGCCAGTGCAGCTACCAATTCGCTCCTCAAGTAGTCCCAAACTCTTCCCACACACAGAGCAGAGTCAGTTGCAGTTGAAAAGCGCTTTTCTCGAGGCAACTAGCGATGCAACAAGTTCACTCACACACACACACTGCCACACGGGGCCCGCTCAATAAGCGAGAAAAAGATACAGCGGCCAAAGATACAGATAGATATAGAGCGAGAGGCACTCACAATGCAGTTCACTTTTCCTATGGCCCACGATCCGCGCGCAGGTGCGTTAGCCACGATCAACACTCGAAGACTGAGCCACGAACTGGGGAACAGGGCCCGAATGGAGAAAGAGTGAGCCGGAGACAGAGAGAATCGAGAGAGACGGGCTGAGATACGGAGAGGGAGAGGGCGACAGTCAACGAGTAGCGAGCGGGAGCAGGAAAACCTGCTTAGTGCACAGGGAAAAATATTCTATATATTTAAAAAAATATAAAATATTCGAAATAGTAATGATAACAAACTAATTTCACTAATGACAATAAGTGGAAATATTAAAAATACTTTAAACATCAAAACTACTATATATAATTGATATCAGACTTTTAGGTCAAAACGTAAATAACAAGAAAATGATATGTGTGTATAGTATGCACCTGATCAACATCATTTATTTCGATTCTGATAAGTAAACATATAATTTGCTCCCTTTTTCCCCTGCTTCTTTAAATGGATTAACTTTTAAAATGGCAAATGGTGGCGAATTTCTCGCAGTGCAGGAGAGGAATTGAACCGAACTCAACCCAACCGACCGCCAGTCGCACGCTGCCAAATGGACGGGCGGACTTGAGGACGGACTTATATAGAGACTGGCACTGGCGGAGCGTGGAACGTGCATTCGTACGACGAGTTATTGTCAGTTAGAGCGCTACCTGTTTACCGTCCGACTACCGACTACCACCGACTGTTTTTTTCGGCCCGGTCGAGAGGGTAGGGTAAAAATTGCCCGGGTGTTGCCAGATTGCCGCTGCCGCCCATGGATCGTTATGGTGGTTTCCCCCGAAGGAGGAGGAGGTGGGTTCGGGCACTGGTACTGGTACTGGAACTGGAGGGTGTAACTCTGGTAGTCCCCTGTTTATGGTTATGCACTTTTAGTGGGGGTGTATTTCGTTCTTCGGTTAGTGTTGCGGTTTCGTTTAGGAGTCATTCCCCTATCGGAATCACATTTTTAGGGAGGTAAGACGATTGGGTTTCTTCGGAGGAAGGGTTTTCAAGCGGCGTTAGTTACCCATTTTGGAGTGCAATAAGCCGTATCATATAATATTTTTATACACTGCATCGATTGTGCTTCTGATAAGTAAATATTGATTAATAATTATTTGATTCTAAATATGTCATAAAATTGACTTCCTCAAGTATGTATATTTTCCAAAGCATTTATTTCCAAATTGCAAATCAACGATGACTAATTGGAAAATATACCAATTTCAGCAGCCAAATCATAAATTTCTTTTATGAAAATGGTTGTAAATTAATAATGGTCTTAGCGATAAAGCTATCGCCAGACTGACTTTTATTCATAGCAATTAGTGTTTATGATAGAAGCCATAGTCTCTGACTTAAGACGAAAAAAAAATTGTAATTAAACAAAACTACCTATGGGCCTTGCTTTTAAGGAATTCCAGGTCCAACAATCTGGCAACGTCTTCTCCCGAACCAGCATCAATGCGGTCAAGTGGTAAAAGGAGAGAAGGAAACAAAAAAGCAAGTCCAAAAAAGATCAGTCAGGGTCCAAAAGGAGAGGGAGTTACGTTTTGGCCGCGATGATGATCATGGTCGTAATGATCCCGAGATGCCGAAAAAGAAAACCCGAAAAGTGCCCAACAAAAGAGAGCCGGAGCCATGTAATTAAGGTGCTGCACAGTGGAACTAAATTGTGGCTATTGCCACTGCAAAAACAGTAAATGGAGATACAAAGCGGCAGCCAGAAGACCAGAAGAAATAAGTGGTAGAAAAGAGAAGAGGGAAAAACGGTAGCTGCCTCATAGGGCGAGCGAATTGTTATGCTAGTCGTCGACTTCCCCCATCAACAAGTGTTGCTGTTGCTGCACTTAGAAAATAGCATTGCCTGGAAAAATTCCATATAAAAAACATTAAATATTCTAGTACAAATTTTTAATTTTTATAAAATATTAAGTGGTTTAAGACAGAAAAGGGACTACTGGGGACTTGAACTGCATCTTAAAATCATTTTAATATATTTTTTATATATAATGTAATTTATTAGATTAATATCAATATTTTTATCATTTACTTTTTATAATGTGTATGGCTGAAATATAAGAAAACTCACCTTAAAGCTGCCAAATTATCTGCAATTTTCTAGACTTTACAGAGATTTTTCGTAGTGCGCGGCGGCTGATGTCGTTTCCCTCCTTGCATATTTTGCATCGCTTTACGATTTTAAAATAAATTACTTGAAATTTGTGTAAAACATGTGGCCAACTCAGAGTTCAGCTGGTAGTTTGGAGCTAGAGGGCCAGAAGCAACAGGTTCATTGATCGCATTTGAAATGCTTCGTTGGCCTCAGCAGGTAGCTGGTGTTTTTTTTTTTTTTGGGCTGGGCCTGGATTGAATCCGATTTGGAATCGGATCGTTGAGCCAAATTAATGATGTTTAGATGCATTTCAATGCCCCTGGGCTGTCAGCAAGAAACACTTTTGTCATTTGTTCTCGGTATATTCTTTATTTAATAATTAAAGCTCTTATTTAGTTTTCTTTTTCTTTTGTTTTTGCTATCTTGTTTTCCACTTACAACATAAAATGGCTCTCTCTTTTGTATATCATACAATCAATATAATGCATACATTAATTATCTAACGTTTTTTTTTCGCCTCGCCGAATTGGAAATCTCTATTTAAAATATATAAAATATATATATATTTATATTCGCTACCGTCTTAATAGAAACAAAAAAGAAGCTTCAAAATTGTTGCATCCTCACTCAATCTCGGTATTTGAACACTGACCCAAAAAAACAGGAAATCAGCATTTTAAAGATCATATCTTTATATGACAAAGTAACTACTGGATTCCGAATTAATCTCTATTTTATTATTGTTTGATCTACTGTGAACGTTGATGTGTGTGTTTTGTGAGTATGATCCCTAAAAAATCCAACCTATCAAAAAAGCTAACTAATTCTGGCTTACATCGTAATCGTGTCTAACTAATAATCGTTTCCAATAAGGACGAAAACCGTTGTTAATTATTCACATAATGTTGTTTTTATTTTGTTTGATGGAAGCAGCTATTGAAAATGGGAAACTTATCTCGGCCTTCGATAATGATTTTTCGAACTGTTACTCTCTGATAATTTCAAATTTTGGTCTCGCTTGAGTTATTTTTGTATTCTGTGTTACTCTTTCTGTAAATAGACATTTATCTAAAAACCATTTGCCTTGCCTTGCCTGGATTTGAGCCCTTGAATACCTAATCATTTCAATTTGGATTTATCCTAGCCGAATTCTATATACATTAGACAATCAATTTGGTCTGCTGTACGATCGTTTCTCTCTCTTTTTGTGGCTAAATAAATTCTATGTATATAAGTGACAAGACAACCTCACTAAACATAAGTTTTGTATATATATATATATATGCCATTTGTTGTAAGCTATATAACAAGAATACACACCAAAAATGTTCAATCGTATTCCTCTATATGTGTATATATTTGTGTATGTACGCTTTGTTCAAAATAGTTTTAAACCCGACTTGAATGACCGACTAAATTCCTTGGACTAAGCAATCGCCTATGCCTAAATCTAATTGGTTTGCTTGGCTTAAGTTCTAAGTGTTGTTGGTAGTACCCGTACTAGTGTCGAACAGATCAAATCGTCCCGCCTAATCCATCAAGTAGCTAAAACTGCGACGCTTGAGCCGGCTGCTCAGAGCCGATCTGGAGCGTGTCTTTAACCTTAGTTACCCGGACTTTATCCAGCGGTCAATGGAGTATTCCAAGGCGGATATCCAGCTGCAAGAAAGTGGTAATAAATACGATTAATGTAGCCATAAGATTCAAGTGTCTTTTAAAATAGAATAAAATCGGCATAAATTTGGTGAAGTTGTGGACTCTCGAAGTCCAATCTTAAGTCACTCTTTTGCAAAACATCGGAAAATTAGAAATAACTAACATGAAAATGGGTCAAAAATTCGACCAACGTTAAATTAAAAATTTTGAATGCAGTTTTTTAGAGAATATAATCACGAGTCTTTAGAGGTATGCCACTTTGGAATCGGTTTAAGTTTGGTAAAGTTATGGACTCTCGAAGTCACATTTTAAGTCACTCTTTTACAAGACATCGGAAAATTGGAAATAAATGACATGAAAATGGGTCAAAAATTTGACCAACGTTAAAATGAAAATTTTGAATGCAGATTTTTTGAGAATCAAATTACGAGTCGTAGGAGATATGCCACTTTGAAATCGGACAAAATTTGGTAAAGTTATGGACTCCGGAAATCCAGTTTTGGGCCACCTTTTAACAACACATCGGAAACTTGGAAATAAATGACATGAAAATGGGTCAAAAATCGGAACGACGTTAAAATGAAAATTTTGAATGCAGATTTTTTGAGAATCAAATTACGAGTCTCAGGAGATATGCTACTTTGAAATCGGACAAAATTTGGTAAAGTTATGGACTACGGAAGTCCAGTTTTGGTCCACCTTTTAACAACACTTCGGAAACTTTGAAATAAATGACATGAAAATGGGTCAAAAATTATACCAACGTTAAAATGAAAATTTTGAATGCAGATTTTTTGAGAATCAAATTACGAGTCTTAGGAGATATGCCACTTTGAAATCGGACACAATTTGATAAAGTTATGGACTACGGAAGTCCAGTTTTGGTCCACCTTTTAACAACACATCGGAAACTTGGAAATAAATGACATGAAAATGGGTCAAAAATTGGACCAACGTTAAAATGAAAATTTTGAATGCAGATTTTTAGAGAATCTAATCACGAGTCTTTAGAGGTATGCCACTTTGGAATCGGTTTAAGTTTGGTGAAGTTATGGACTCCTGAAGTCCAATTTTAAGGCACTCTTTTACAAAACATCGGAAAATTAGAAATAACTAACATGAAAGTGGGTCAAAAATTCGATCAACGTTAAATTGAAAATTTTGAATGCAGATTTTTAGAGAATCAAATCACAAGTCTTTTGGAATCGGCTTAAGTGCAATAATTTTTGTGTCAGAAAGAGCTTGACCTATTTACTTATGCATCTGTAAATATACCTACCGCTTCTTATCCATTTCGCTTTCGGTGCAAAAAAAATAATGACGCAATTTGGTTTCTGGTGGTATTATCTCGAACGAGTTCTTCTTGCCGGATGCATTCGCGGACATTGAGGCCACTTTGTAGCCGTGCAAGCAGGCCATGCCTAAATAGAGAAATTGCATTAATTGCTGGCCAGTCAGTCACCTGTTTTTTGTCAATCTCTCTTTTTAGACGCCACACTGAGTTGACTCACCGAATGCACTCTTGCTATTTGCATCTTGGTAAAAATAGAGGCAGGCATCCTTAAGAACGCAATAGCGTTTCGACCATCCGCACCACCTTGAGCCCAATTTGAGGAGGTAGCCGAAGCAGTCGGGCCTCTGAATGTTGGTGGGACTCTGGTACAGGCACCGCGCGCTGTGAGGGAAGTGATGTGAGAGAATGGATCAGTAAGCCAGCCGTCTCCAAGATCAATGTCCCCCAACCTTTTGTCCAGCCACTGGTTGTCCTGCGAGGCCGCTTGTCTCAGCAGTTGAAGCCACCTGTTAGCCAACTCATCGGAATCGGCAGCCACGTACATGGGAATTCCCTCGCCGGCATCCACTTTGAAGGCAAAGGGCTTACCCACATCCACAGGACACAGGTCCACCGTGTGCTTGGCCATTATCATGGCGCCAACGGGCTGGGAGTCCTGGGAAATTAGGAAATTACAATATTAGACTGTCAAAAACTAAGAAAATGCTTTGTCACTTAAACAAATACAATGTATTTAGCCATAAAACGAAGGAAACGAAAATGTTATGTCCTAAATTCAATTTTATTTAAATTTAAATAATTAGGTATTCAAAAAAGTATCATGTGTCATGAGTTATTAAAAGAAATGAATTGTTTTCCGATTGATTCAAATAAAACCCAGCTGAACTTAACTTTCTAATGAAATCTAAGCCTAACCATTAAGTTTTGAAAAACATTTCCAATTTTTCTTATACCTTGTATTATCTCATAAAAACCAAAAACATTTCTGTCCGATACCTCGTTTAAAATGTGAATGCAAATCAAGTTATTTGTATAACTTAAATTTAAATTTAAGCACACCTTTAGTTTTGTGAATGTTAATAAACCCGAAATCACAGAAATAATACTCACATCTTCAGTTTTGTAGTAGTAGAGGCAATTATCGGGTCTCAGGGAGAACCAACGTCGCACCCATTTCTTGGAGTTCGGAGCTCCCTTGGCCTGACCACTCTGTCGCCACAAATAGCCACTAAAGATGGGCTGACTTGGAGGCTCCAGTTGCTCGTGCATCAGAACTCCAATGGTGCGAGCCACCTGAAGCTCCAGTTTTTCGCAGCCATCGTGTGCTATCTTGACGACCTCGGTGTGGTGTTTGTCCAGCACTTGAACGCCATTCACGGAGATGATGATGTCGCCCACCTCCAGACCGGAACTCTCCGCCGGAGTCTCCGGTTCGATGGCAGCCACTACCACAGGCTTGGATCCGTGAATACGGAAGCCAAATTCACCGGAATCGCTCTTGACCACCACGGTTTTGTCCACTCCTAAAAATGAATAGATATTACAATGTGGTGTACACTTAAAAGAAATATTGCATTTCAATTTTGAGAGCTAGTTAAATGAATTTAAGTTACAATACAGCATAAAGAAGCTGACAAATCGACAATTGAATTATTATAAAATATATATATATATATAAATATTATATATATATTAAATTATTAAATATTAATATTATATGTTTTTAAATGAAAGATTTTTTGTTGCGTTTTAAGAACGACCTCTTAATTCAAGATGTAAGAATAATTATTTGTAAAGTAAAGTAAAGCAAAACTAATACAGTCAAAATCAAAATACAATTCTTTCCCCAACTTTTTCTTCAAGTGTCGTCTTGGGGAAATTATTTATAGAGAGACAGAGAGAGATTTAAGTGATTTGTGTTATTTTATTTCCGGATTTCGTCCGGACATCATTTACCATGTGCACCATTGCTAAGTGTGGATATCACAAAACTTTCGCGTGCCCAGACCAAGAGCATTAATTTCAAGACCTCCTCCAACTTTCGTCGTATCGAATCCGGCGTGGAATTGGATGCTATTAATTCTGTGTAGTGTTATGCAAAAAAACCAAAAAAAAAAAAATTAAAACCGAAAAGTAAATGAAAACCCTTAACGGCGACGTTTGATATTTATTGTTTACCCACCAATCATTTGGCCTGAGTTTTGTGTAAATACCACAAAAATATTCCTAAAACTTTTCGCACTTATTTCTTTACATTTGGTTTAAACCGAAGTACCGAACGGGACGCGTTGCTGATTTTTTATGGTCGGCACACAACAAAGCACGCACCTCAACTATTCTCGATAATAGAGCCAAAAAACGATGGGTTGTTTTTTTGCTTTCGGTTCTGTCTGATCGTTCCTACACACATAGCTATGTATGCCAAGTGCCGGTCATGAAAATTCGGAGCGCCACGCTTTCCATTATCTCTAAAGTTCTCCCAATTTTCTCTCTATTTCTCAGCAAAAAGGCGAGCACGTTGTGCCGAAATTAGAATAATGTTTGGGTGTTCGAACAGGGTGTTCCAAAGTGCGTTGGACTTACGAAAGCTGTTGTGTTTCTGGCGATGATACATTTCCAGGGTACAACGGCGCTGGACGAGGCGATGCAAGATCACTTGATATTTGGCATGGAAGCCTTTCTCCGACTCCGTGGAAGCTCGACGTTCCCTAGAGCGATCTATAAAAAAACAGAAAATTAAAATTAACATCAATGCTTTTTATTTTGTCAATAAGAAAAGCTAGACTTGTACTTTTTAAATCCTATTATATTTAATAATGGTAATAATTACATCTGGGACGTCCTCTGGCAAATCTCATACGTTGCTAATTTTCTAACCAACTTTTCACAGGGATCTTTTAGTTTATGACACTGGTTTATTTTTTCATCATAGTAATAAAATATAGGGACTTGATATACATTTATGCACTCTTGGCTTTTACCGCAAATAGGTAGAAAAATTATTATTAGCCTTAAACATTTTGAAACACTTGAATCTTACGATCCTTTAGACCTACGATATATCCAAGCAAAAAAGCAAAAATAAAAAAAAGTTCTTTCCTCATCTGATGGCTTATAATTGGAAATTGGAAATTCCATTTTTTTTCATTTTTTCTTTGACTTACAACTGTGTCAAATATAATTAGTTTTTGAAAATTTGAAATTAATTGAAGTCTATTCAATTTAAAAGTTATAAAATAAGGAGTAAAGGTCCTGTCTTATAGAAAATATCACTAATATTACAATTTAAGTATTTTAGATAAAGTTAATTGTTTGCTAGCATATTTATAAATATTTTTTTACCCACCAAAACACTGATGGTCTAGCTGAGTCCACAAGTCATCATCGGTCAGCCGAGTGTAGCGTCCTGCATCGTAGTGACCTTTGTAGATGATGTGCTGGCTCTGCTCAGTGTTGATATTTGGCAGGACACAAGGACTAGATCCAGCAGGACGCAATACCGGGGTATTGGGCAAACTGGGAGCGCGGCCACGTTCTTCGCTCTGTAAAGTAAAGTAAGCCATTATTATCAAAAGCTTCAGATAAATATAATAAAATAAAATAATAATTTTAGTAATGATTATTATTATATTCGGGGGAGTTACAAAAATCGAAATATTTTCTCGGTGCTGTTAGCCATTATTATCCAAAGTTTCAGATAAATATAATATATAAAATAGTAATGTTGGATATAATAATTATTATATTCGGGAGAGTTAGAAAAAGCTTTTTGGAACCGAAATATATTCTCGGTGCTGTTAGCCATTATTATCCAAAGCTTCAGCTTAGTATAATAAACTAAAATGGTATTGATAATAATATTTATGTTTACATTCGGGGGAGTTATGACAATCTCCTTGTAACCTAGAGATATATCCCAGTATTTGATATGTACCTTTGCCCTGATGTTCTCCTGCCTGGTTTTGTAGTGCCTGCCCCTTTCGCCGTGGTATCGCTCCTCGGAGCGGAACCGCTTGTCCATCTTCTTGTAGAGCCGCTGGGTGGTCTTGGTGGTCACCGGGGAGTCGGCAAAGTCCGACGGCGGCTTGACGATGTCCTGCTCGATGTAGGGTATCGACTCCACCGAGTCGCCAGCCAGTTCGCTGATGGTGTTGCTCTGCTGCTTGCCCTCCATTTCCTTGCCACAATGGAGGCAGTGGCTCTGCTCGCCACTGGCCGCATTTCCATCGGCTTCGCTATAGAAAACCGAATCGGATCCTGGCGACACCGATCGAAGCGACTCGATGGACTTGGCTTTCAGTTGAAAGGTGTCCGAAGTGGACTTCGACTGCGTGCTGCTGATGGTGGGTAGTTTGGGGGAGAGCAGTGAGGTGGGCGTGGCACAGCTGTGTGGTTTCTTCACCGTCAATGGGTTGACTACCGCCTCTGTTTGTGTGATCACTAAGGACTCCGAGGCAGTTACCTTCGCTGTCGATGAGGGCAAGGATATTGAGGTTGTGGTGGTGCAGGGTCCTGCCAGAACGGTGCTTGTGGTGCCACTTGCCATGCTGGCATCAAGTAGCAACTCGGTGTCGCCACTGCCGCTGCTCAGGCCGAAGATGGTGGGCGTGGCACGACTCCTTCGCCCCGCTGCCGCCGCCAAGACATCCTCCCGGGAACTTTTCCTCAACTGTCGCCGGATCTTGGGACGAAAGCGTTTCATCTTGCTGGGACTGCTGCCATTGTCCAAGGATCCTGCGATCTGCTGTTCTGGAGATGTGACCTTGCTCGATCCCGAGGGCTTCTTAATGGGACTGGTGAGGGCCCGCATGTTCTCCTTTTCGATGTCCAGTTTCATGCTGGTTTTGCGCCTCTTCCTTTCATCTTCCTGCCGAATGCGACGGGCTTTGCTTCGCATCCCCTGCTCTTCGTCGTCCTCGTCGTGGGGACTTTCATAATAACCAGAGGAGGAGTACCGCACCTCGCTGCGTTCATCTTCCGAAATGGAATCGGGTTTGGGCTTTGGTCCAGAGGGTGCACTCTCCGTCGAACTGACTTTCACTTGGGTGTTTCCCGAACTGGCCACCGTCTGTGGCTGACTTTCCTTGGCCGGGGATTTGATGGCTGCTCCGGAGACAGGACAACTGCCGGAAGAGGTGGTGCTACTGATGGAATGCGAGGGCGACTTCCTGGTCAACTCCGCCACCGAACCAATGGGGGATTTCAGCTGGGACTTGGTCAGCGTGGCCTGCTTCTCGTCGTGCTGCAGGAGATCCTCCCTCATGGAGTACAGCGAACTGGCGCTTTCGAAGGAACTCCCGGCATGTGTCTTCTCCAACTGCGAACTTTGCGTGGAAACTGTCAAATAAAAAGGGGTTTCCCAAATGGTTAGTAAAGTAGAGGTTCCCTAATAACAGGGCTAATAAGTACAGCTAAAGCAATGCGGGCAAGACATTTCATCAGGCAGTAACAACATTAAAACTAGGGAGGCGAGATAGTGAGAGAGAGTTAGACAGACAGAGTAGAGGTGAGGTAGATGAGTCTACGGTCTATAAGCTATTTAGGCTGTTTAACACTAGGGCAGTAAGCATGACAGCGGTGAGAGTATACGGTGGTTTTGGGGGCAATGGTGGTGGAGTGTTGGCCACAAAAACACACAGTTCGGTTCGATTTGGTGACACTCATTCATGGATCAAGACGTGGGTACAGCATATGGTTGGTACGAGTTCTACACACAGACAGGAACACACACAGCACGAGTACGAGTACGTATCGGGGGGCCCAAACCTGGCACTTGTGTGGTCGACGAGGAACTGGTCGTCGTCGGCGGAGTCTTAATACCTGGTGTGCGCTTCGAGGTGTCCGTGCAGGTGGCATACTCATCTGTATTCGTGCTGCACTCCGAAATATCCGCACTCCGGGCGTAATCGGTGGCACCCATTGGCAGGAAAGAGGCATCCGAGTGTCTGTGAAAGAGTATTAAATATGTTATTTATTTTTGATTTCAAGATCATTAAATCTCAATAAGATGGAGCTAATAAGCATACTACTAAGACTATTAGCATACTAATTCAATAATCATACCATAACTAATATATCATTTATATTGAATTTAAAGTGAAGCTGCGTTATAATATAATGTATAGTTTAAAATATGTACTTGTATAGTATTGCTCATTTTTAAAATATGTTAAGTGAATACTTTTCCAAATACACCTTTTACACAGTGAAATTAACTGTATATGAAAGGTTTTTTTTTACTTTAAAGCTTTATATCATTTATATCAATTATGCCTAGTAGGCCTCATTCTGAAGTAAGAGTCGTAATTTAATACAATAGCGAAGGAACAAACATTAATAAACTTTAAAGCATACTTTTGGGCAAAAGAGAAATATATCTAACAGCTCGTCAATACTCCCCCCTTTTAAGACTGATTAGATTAAGATGCCAATTGAGTAGCAGTGCGCTAATCAAATTATAAATAAATAATAATAAAAAAAAATAAAAAGAAAATATTCCCCCTTTGACTTTTTAGTAGTTCCCATCAAGACTCATATAATATTTAAAAGCTTAAAGGAATTAAAAAGTTGTTATCCCCTATATTTACAACCTGCTCAAGCTGCCACATAGGTAACAGTATAACTGTTAAGTGTTGCAATAAATATACCCTTTTTTACATTAAAAAAAAAAAAAGACTTTATAGTAACCTTTGCTTGGCAGCTCCTCCCATAAACATGAGTTGTCGGGCGTCGGGGACTGATCCCCTGGCCACCATGATCCTCTTGGGCAGTGGTGAACTTATGGAGGTGTCCAAAACCTGGTTCGAGGATGGGGTCACCGCGATGGCTGGCGGTGGCATCAAGGGTTGAGTGGAAGGAGGCCTCGATGCGGTTGGTGTGGGGGTCTTGATGATCTTCGGCAGTGTTTGTAGGCCATAGGTGGGGCTCTAAAATATAGATTATTTAGTATACTACCACGGTATGAGCTTGTTATACCCACTTGTTCTTCGAAATCCAGGGCATCGGTGTCCACCGAGCTTCTCTGCTGATGCTGCAGCAGTAGATTCTTCCTTTTCGAGGAAGGAGTCAATAGCAAATTGGAGCTATACGAGCCATCGGATATATCGCGCTGTTCAGCCGTCAAGACAGTGACCTGCGACTCATTCCAAATGCCATCGGAATGATCGCGTGTATTGTCGTTGGCCAGCGAGTCTGAGGAGGGATAAGTTGAGACATTGGCCAGCAGCTCATCGCGGGAAGGACTCGCCGGAGTGGATGGCAGTCGGAGGCCAGGAGTGGGAGTTCCCGAGGCCTTGGCCTCGTAGTCGTCATCCAAACTGACCGAACGCTTGCGGAACTGAGAGCGTTTGTCCTGGATGTCCTCCAAATGCGGTTGCGGATCCACGCGGCAACCGCAGGGGGTTATGTTCTCGTAGAGCGGTTCCTCGTCCTCCTGGTGATCCGTCTCCAGCTTCTGCTCATCCTCGTCGACCTCCTCCTCGTCCTCCTCCTCGGGCTCGGAAACCTCATCCTCGTCCTCCTCCTCATCGCTGGGCTCAAGTTCAACTTTTCGCACCTCAACTTCGACTGGCTGTGGCTTGGGTTTTGGCAGGGTTAAAGCTGCCGCCTGAGCCATTCTCTGCTGCTGCATCTTTTTCATGGCAATTTCCGCCTTGTGTTGCTTGCGATGCTTCAGTTGCAACTTGGGACTCGGCTTTGGCGAGATGTGTGGCTTAAAGTCAATGAATATCTCCTGCTCATCTCGATCTGGGGCAGCAGGTGGTTCATCCGGAAAACAGCTGACCTTGTCGCGTCTTCGAAAAGAGGTCCTCGGTCCGAAGCCATCGATGAGCTTCTCCGTTTGGCCATAAACCGGCATGGACTGGCGCCTCAGATCATCGCGACGAAATGGGGAGTCAATCATCTGGGGCAGCATGGACATGCGGCGGTGTTGGGCAGCCTGCTCCATGCAGACCTCCGAGCTGTAGCTCTCCGTTTCATGGGGATGGTCGTCCTCCTCCTCGTAGTACTCCTCCACATCCTCGTCGTCGTTCTTGCAGTACTCACTTGGTGGTGGCAATAAATGCGATTGACTGAAGTCCAGGGGCACATTATCGGCCATGAGTTCCGAGCACTCAGTAACATGCTTGCACACATCCTGTCGCCTGGGTAAACTATTCGAATAGTAGTCCGTGTGCGAGGTACACGCTCGTCGAGGCAAACTGTTGCTCTCGTAGTCGAAACTTTCGTTAAGGGCCACCGCGGCGGCATTCACATTCACATACTCCACATTCTGTTCAGATGGCGAAGGACGAGTCCTGCTCAGGTGCTCCATTCCCAGTCCGCAACTATGGGCATCCAGCAACGGTGGAGGCGGTTTGTAGTACATGATGTTGTTCTGGGCATCGGAGAGGGTCTGCAATGGTACCACATCCTGCGACTGGGTGCGGTAGATTATCTCGTGGGGGTAAATGGATCTGTGGGTGGAATGATATTCAAATATTACTCTCTGACCGAAAGATTAATATTTCATAGATTTTTAATAAACAGAAAAACATTTAAGATAGTCAAAGATGAGTTATATTACCATTTAAATTGATATAAAGATAAGAAAACTTTAATTTGCCTTAAACCAACATATAAATGTCATACATTGCAGATAAGAGTAGAATTAATAGCCTGAACAAATAAGTTTAGGCCATTTGTTTAAAAATAAATTGATTAAAAGCAAGGAGTGATTTGTATGATAAAAGGAGGAACTTAAATCAAAATGTTGGCAAAATACTCTATTCTAATAAAAGGCATTACGTTCGAAAATTATAAATTATCAATCATAAACCAAATAAAACTTACCCTTGTTGATAGTGACGTGATGGCACTTCCTTGCCATTGGGTATTTCGGAAAGGCTTTTCGTTAGCTTCTTGCCATTTTGCAGGCCATTGGTTTGAGCCCCCTGGGAAACCACTTTAATGCGATGCGGTGGCCGAGGACTTAAGGCCAGGACTTGGGTATTATAGCCAACTTGACCTTGACCTTGACCCTGACGTCGAGCAGCTGCATCCGTTTGGGTGGCCTGCGTCTTCATGGCATTGCGGAACTTCTTCTCCACGATCAGAACTTCGGGACTGGGCAGTGGAAGAGCCAAAGGCAGGGGCTGTGGTATGATCAGGCCAACCATGTTGTCTTGAAAAAGAGATGATTGTGAAAATATTAATAATTCAATAATCCATACATATATTTTTTTTTTTTTACTAATATTTATTAAAGCGTTGATCAACCAACTTTATTGCCCCAAACATATACTCTTAATATTTTAATTATTTAAATCAGAAAAGTATCGATTTAAAATGTCAAGCAAGAACGCCTCTATTCTTTATTTTTATTAATATCTATATTACCTATACCATTACCTATTCTGTTGTTAAAAACCCCTTCCTCCAATAACTCAACTTATTTAAATAAATAAAGTAAGAACTATATCTCGAATGACCTTTTGAGTAGATATGCAATCTGAATGGGAAGACCTAATCAGCTTAATGATAGCCTCAACCCAAATGAACCTCCTGGCAATTAATTAGGTAATTCCTCACCTGGAATGGGTTGGTGCAGGTGGATTGGGGCATGGTGGTGCTGGCAGGGTTGCAGTTGAACTGGTGGTGGCAGCCAGGTTTTCGGCAGAGTGGAGCTTTGCTGTGGTTGCATCTGCTGTTGTTGTTGCTGCTGCTGACCTGGGAGCGGTGGCTGGAGGGTCTCGTACATGGAACCCGTGGCAATGATGGGCTTCTTGCCCCCAATTAAACGCTCCTGACTTCGGGCGGTTTTCAATCGCCCCGAGGATCGAAATCCGGCATTCACATTGTCGAAACTGGTGAGTGTGTGGGACCTGGCGAAGCTCACGTGTTTGGTTCTGCATAGAGAAGTACGTGACAGAGGATTTCTGGAGGGGATTACCCCATGGACTCACCTCACATTCCCGCCCTGCTGTTGGTGGTGGTGCTGGTGATGGGTGGTGGGCATCGTGGCGTATGTGGGGCAGTGATACGAGCTGTGGAGTAAGCACATTAGCAGACTATTAACCAAATTTCCCTAGCAACAGTTTTAGGTAACACACAAGCATTTTCTTTAATTTAATTCATTTAATTTAGTTTTTACTAGTTTTTTTTTTTTTTTTCGTTTTTTGCTTTGGTCACGTGCAGACACATAACAATAAATAAACATTTTTGATTAGCGCACTGGTTTTAATAGAGTTTTTTGCAGCTTCTTGCATATATATATCTTATTTAAGTATTTTGTTAGATTTTAGATCACTTTACATACCAAACATTTAGATTAGCGATTTGATTGGTGTGTGATGTTGGTGGTGTAGGATTTGGTGGAGCGCAAAGCTCGACATAATAATTCCGTAGCAAAACATCCTGGTAAAAGGATTCAAGTGGTGCTGTACAACAAGTTGCCCTTTACACATTTTGATCATTTCATTTAGTATTTGGTGGGGTTTTTTGATTTTGGCAATATCAATTGATAAATTTTGGTTGATTTTTACAGTCGTTTTTGTTTGGTTTTGAGGAGAGAAGGACAGGTGGATGAATAACGAAAGAGTACACGAAAAGTATTTTTATACAGCATTTCTAGTAGGTGGTTTATCAGTGGTTTTCGAGTGATTGAGAAAAACTTGTTGGAGGCAAAAAGCGGCATTATGCAAATGGATGAGTCGGAAAGCGTTGTTCTTGGGTGGAAAGTTAAGGCAAGCATTGCAAGCGTTTTTCATATATATACAAAACAATATATATATATCCGTATCGGGGGAATCGGGGAATATAGCGAGCGACAGAGAGTTAGTGACTACAGATAGTGCGACAGTAAAGCATGATCTAAGCGACAGTTGGCATAGCATTTACGGTTTAATTTGGGTATTTTTTTGGTTCTTGGTTATCTGTTTCTGTTTCGATTTCGATCTGCTTCTCGGGCAGTTCATACCTGTGGTCCGATTGGCAGTCGGCGTTGTTGTTGGTCACCTGCTGCTGACCAATCCAGGTGTAGCGGCCACCCAGATCCGATTCACTCGATTTACCAGTGCTCAAAATCGAAGCCGGCTGACGGCGAAAATAGGAACTTTCCAATTCGTGTGTGTCTGTGTAGCTGTTTTGGTAGCTAAAAAATACGAAATTACGAATTAGTCTAAAGTATATATATATAAAACTTAAGACTAAGTATTTTAAACTCCACTCTCTTTTGGGAAAGATATTTGTTTTACCACTATTTATATGATTCTAGTTTCTACCCACCGTGGATATTTTTCAAATGGAGCATAGGCGGCCAGATTCTCATCGGAGGGCACTCGGCGACCCACGCAGCCGCCCAAAAAACTGCCCGATTGCGTTTGACCACGTCGCGAAAGGCAGCCAAAAAAACGTTCCCGCCTAGGACGCTGCTCTATGCTGTGCAGCTGGCGATCTGTGAGGCAGTACTTTAAAAGTATACGTGTTAGATCAAGTGCAGATATATAATATCATATTTAATTCACCTGTTCCCTAATATCTCCGCGTGAGTAGACTGAAGTGCGAGGCTGTAGCTCCGTGGAGAGTGTGTGGCGAAGTCTTCGGCGACCAGTGTGTTCGTCTTCGGAGTCGTAACTGCGATCCATTTGGCTAGAGTAGGTGGTCTGAGGGTTATATATCATCAAATAATCCAATTCAATTTAGTGTTCATTTTTTGTAGAGAATTATGAGTAAATGATGTTAAATTTTCGCTGTGCGGGACTTTCATCTTTAAATGTATGTACAACATGTCGTATACTTAATTTGGATTTTATAAGTGGCCAGGTATAAATCATGTTGTAACTTTGATATGTAGAAAACTGTGCTTAAAATTACTTAAATGTTACAGTTTTTTTCGCTCATTTCTTTTATTCAAATTACGTATACGACTTGTCGACACCTATATTAAATAATTTTAAATATACGTTGAGATAATCGAATTGTAATAGTATTTGTGCGCATTAAATGAAAATATTTGAGTGCGTTATTTAAGCATTAATAATATTTGTAAGTTTTTGGTATAAAAAATATCGCGTATACGTTATGTATAAACATTGCTAAAATATCACGTATACGTTATGTCTAAACATTGCTAAAATATCACGTATACGTAATGGACAAACATTGCTATTTTTTAATGAAAATTTATTTGCTACAAATTAATTCAAATATTTATTGTGAATTTTTCCTGAATCTCTTTTCACTTCCTATTAACATATTTAGCCTGTTTAATGAAGATTCTTATGTAAAGTTTTTCCCGGTTCCACAGTTGTTCTCTTACTACATAGTTAATGGATTTTTTTTACTCCCCTTCTATTCTTGGCTAATCCCAAATAATCCCTTAATGTCTTTCGTAGTTTTTGCCGTCCTATCTTAAGCCCCCTAATTTCTCCAGCCACTTGCATGCTGAGTAGTCCCTTTCTGCCCCCCAGATTGCTACTAAAATAATTGTGTCAATCATACGGTGTGACAGCATCTCCTTCCCGGAATTTTTCGCCTGACAGAAATTAATTTTACTCGCCGCACAATTTGTGGTGTTTTATGTTTTGCGTTTTGGTGAGGTGCTCTACGAGTACGAACCTTGGTGGAGACCTCAATGTTGCCCAATGACACAGCATGATGCAGACCTGTAAATGAAATGGTTGTTGTTTCATTTGCCAGTCGAAAGTAGAATAAAACATGGGGCACATAAAAGATGTGATTATGTGCCTTAGAGCCGGGATTCCCAAGGACTCACCAGTTCCAGTCGTTGATGTTGATGATGCTGTGTTTGTGCCACGCAAGGCAATATCCATTTTCAAACGGCAACAAAGGAAATAAAATGGAAAAGAAAAGAAAAGCGAAACAGGGGCAAACACACACACAGACACACACACACGGGAGAATTCAACTTCTATATATATCCTAGGAAATCGTGTTCTTTTTGTTTTCTGTTTCTTTTTCGTGTCAATTGTCTGGGCCAGCCTTTGAAATCCTTGACTTCAGCTGCTCCATGATGATAGCTTCAATACCGATAATTAAAAAACATAATTACTACGGATACGGCTTGGTGTTCGTTGTCATTTGAATCGCTTTCCCAGACGCTTTCGACTGCGTTTGTATACTAATCTTCGTGGACTTATGCAAGGCAGTCAGCAATCGATATTCGCGCTGGCCAAAAAACGATGGAAAAAGCCGTAGGAAAAACGCAAAGTCTACGTTTTTCCCCGAAATTCAATTTGTTGGGGCCTTTCTGCGTTTTTAATTTGTGTGCTTTTCCGCGGAGTTTCGCTGAAGTCTTGTTAATTGTTCTTAAATTCCGCAGAGTATGCTGTTTTTCGCAGGATTTTCCTCCTTTTTTTTTTTGGCTGGGGTGTGTGTGTGCTGCGTGGCTTGAGTATCCTGACAGTGCTCACGGATTTTCCGGTCCCCAAAACACGCTCCTCACTCGATGGCGCTGATGCTGGAACTGAAACTCAGGCTGAGCTCGCATTTTACCAACGCACCGAAAGAGCGCGCGTTTTTCACACGACTTTAAGAGAGTTTTCCTGGAAGCGAGGCAAACATAAAACAGATGTTCGGCATCTGGTGCGTTCGGGGGGTTGCTATGTTTTCGGGTTTTTCGGGGGATTCTGTGACTGCAAAAGCGCAACAATGAAAACGCCTGGAAGTAGGCAATATTAGCAGAGCATGCGTTTGCGCATAGCAGCTCGACACAAAGGCAGCAGGACGTACGACGTATGTCAACAAGGCAGACAGTCGGCCAGGACATGCCGTTGCCCTATCCTCATGCCTCGTCCAGCTTTATCAGGAGCAGAAGCCAAATGAACAGAAGAAACAGCAGCATCGTCACGTAGCCAACGGCTAAATTTCACTTAGAACGCGTTCGAGGCGTCCACAAAAGTTGACTTCACACGGTTTCCATGTCTGGCTTTAAGGCAAAAACATGTCTAACATAATGTACAAAGGAAAAATACAAAAAAAACACTTTCATTGCAGTTCATGTTCGAAGTTTTTTCTTTTGTAATGTGCATTTAATTTGACATACAAATTTGAGTTTAAGTACTAGAATCTGTTACGAATTTATATTAGTTTTAGGATATATTTTCAAAAATATTTGTTTTTAAAAAAGTTATTCCATTTGAAAAAGAAGTATTTACTTATTTATGACAGAAAAATTTAAAGGGTTTGTCATATATTTGGTTTTGTTAAAAAACATGTAAAATGTATAAGATGATATAAACTAGGATTCTGATCAAAAAACCAGAAAATCGACCTGTTTTTGTTGGCTTTTGCTATCAAAAACATGTATTGAAAAACACATTTTTTTAAAGGTTTTTTTGTTGTAACTTTCCCAAAATAAGACGTACAGCCAAAAGAATGACTGGTTTGTGCAGCTGTGAACCTATACAAGATCTGACCATTATTTTCAAGGGTTTTGCTTAAAAAACTGAAAAATCGAGAGGAATTTTTCCGGATTTTTTCCATCAAAAAAATATATTTAAGACACATTTTTAAGCGTTTTTTGTTGAAATTTTGCCCAAATAAGACGTACAACCAAAAGAATGACTGTTTTGTGCAGTTAAGAACCTATACAATCAATTCTAGGATGATTTGAAAAAATTTATTTTTTGACCGATTTTCACATTTTTATAAGGGGTAACACTTGATTTTTTTTTGAAATTTGGGCCGAAATAAATTTTTTTAGCTGAGAATACCAATGGATTGGAAATTTTATAACGAATTCAACGAGGTATGACATTCCAAGATCTGACCATTATTTCTAAGGGTTTTGATCAAAAAACCAAAAAATCGGAGTGATTTTTTTTAAACTTTTCCCCATAAACAAATAAAAGTGAAAAGAAACTATTTTATTTTCATAAAAATATTATTATATGGACTCTCCGCATAACAAAATTGAGATACAAATGTTTGGGTGCAAATCCTATTATTATCTTGTGGAAAGCTTTAATAGAAGCTTTTGTGCCCTTGCGGAAGAATTTAATTGGTTTTTGTGTGTGAGTGGGGAAGCGTAGTACTCCGGCATTAGGAGTAGTTAGGTTAATTTGCTTGAGATATCTTCCACAAAATGAAAGAACAAAGCCGGAGCTGCCACTGCAGCATTTCAACTAAATTACTTCGAACCTTCCTGTGGCATACTTTTGGGGGAAATTAGGGGCAGAAGTCATAACAAAATTACAACAGCTACGGCAAACCACGAATTTAGGTCTGCTTTATGGCATTAGGACGCATATAAAACGTTTGAAGATTCATTTTGCGGAAGAGGAAATGTCCAAGGTGAAACTTTTTGTGGTTAGTTAAGGCATTGATAACCTTTAAGTTCTCTTACGAATCTGTGTCACAGTTTTAATGCCCTTTCTACACCATTTCATTGCTGAAGGTAGGGATTTTGTGCTTAAAGATGGGAACTTAACGTACTTTTGTTGTTTGAGAATTTCTTAGAAAAAAGTGAATGGAAATTATGATTTCAGTTAAACAAGTCCTGCACTTAATAAATCTTTTATTAAAGATTGTTTAATACTGATAGATGACAGCAACGAATCAGTATGAAGTAACAAAGTACCATTTTTTGTTTGGCAACATTATATAAATAAGAGGCGTTGAAAGGCAATTCCCCCTCATCATTGTTTTCCCTGTTTAAGAGCTGAGTAAATCATAACTCATATGGGTCTGACTTTGCTTAGTCAACAAGTTGACACGAGAGGTTAGCCCTTGCCCAATCTCTCTCACCACATCTGTGCGAGTATATCTCCATAAGCTAGGCCAATCTTTAATCAGTTATGTAACCCGAAATGCCCAGACCGAAAAGCCCCAACTATTTCCTCAATATAGACGACGATAGTTTCCGTTGCACGGTGTTTGCCTCGAGCCCACAATTCCGAAGGCAACGAAATCATCCCCAGTTTGAGCCTATATCCCCAAAACCCAGCTGTAAGTGTGTGTATCTAGGCGTGCATATGTATAAGTCGGCCTACACAGCCAGAAAAAACAAAGTACTTTTAGTGCAATGATGAATTTAAAAATAAATATCTACGAGCGTATTATCTAGTTGTTCTTAGTGCATTTTTATTTTACATTATCTTAATAGTGTAATCTTTTTAATATGAATATTTATTAATTATCTCACCTAATTTGCCAAACATAATTCTATAAGTCACAGTTATTAGAAAAGTATTGCATTCAAATGATCACTATCGTTTAGTCGGTCTATATCAATCGGTGACAACAGTTTTAAATTTCGCTTTCCAATGAAGATAGTTTCCATTACGCTAATAATGTTTGCGCTATTTGGTTTTGGACATAGCCAAAGGAACCGTAATTATCCAGAGAAATGACATTCTTCTGTGCTTTTAATTGGTTTATTTTATTTTTCTCTTAGCACGCTGTGATATTCCGGGTGGAGTAGAAGGGCCTTGTAAAATGATAATCAGGGGGTATTATTATTACCCGATCGAAAACGCCTGCCGTTATTTCCCTCTTGATGGATGTAGAACAACGGGAAGTTACTTTGAAAACAGAGAGGAATGTGAAAAATGCCGAAAATAATAGCATGAAAAATTAAGAGCCTTACGTAGTTTATTTTTCTTAAAATTTAATTTAGGACAAACTAAATTATATTAATAAAAAGCGGCTATTTTTTAAATTAAATTGGCCTTGCATTAAATAATAAATATTTCCTAAATTTATAAAAATGCCACAATCTAAAATTTTTTTTAGAGATATTAACAATTTGTATACCTTTATTTCACCTAATTTGCCATACATAATTTTATAAGTCACAGTTATTAGAAAAGTATTGCATTCAAATGATCACTATCGTTTAGTCAGTCCGATTGATAGGTGGCAAAAGTTTTATTTTTCGCTATCCAATGAAGATAGTTTCCATTACCCTAATAATGTTTGCCCTACTTGGTTTTGGACATAGCCAAAGGAACCGTAATTATTATTGGTTTTTGTTTATTATTGGTTTATTTCGTTTTTCTCTTAGCACGCTGTGATATTCCGGGTGGAGTGGAAGGGCCTTGTAGAATGCTATTTAAGGGATATTATTATTATCCGATCAGAAACGCCTGCAAGTTTTTTCCTCTTGGTGGATGTAAAACAACGGGAAGTTACTTTGAAACCAGAGAGGAATGTGATAAATGCCGAAAATAATAGAATGAAAAATAATGTGCCTTACACAATTTAGGTTAAAGTAAATTAAATTAAAAAGTCTGGATTATTTTTAAATTACATTGGACTTGAATTGAATAGTAAATATTTTCTAAATTTAAAAAAATGCCACTATCTAAAAATGTTTTAGAGATATTAACAATGATTTTTCTCAGTGTAAGCAAGTAAGCCAGCAGCAAATTGTCTTATGGGCCTTGTGAAGTTTCTCGCCCTGGCAGCGCTTACTACGCAAATATTCCGGCTTTCCCGCTTCGGCGACTTAAATGTGCTTTCGGCTCGATATTAAGGCAAATATCAAGCATACGCACTGTGGCCCGACGCCACGGCATAATGCATGAAAAATTGAGCATGTCATTGACGCTGGCCCGTGCGCTATATGGCATATATATGCTATATGTGTCTGCCGATTCTCCCCGGCCGACTGTTTGCAGTCTAGGCACGTTCCGTAATGGGGACCCCGGGGTTATGTGCACACACAATATATGCAACATTAAGGGTCGGTCTTGACTTTGGCTGGGGTAAACTTTTTAATCGCCCCGGCTTTAGAGTGCTGCCTCTTTATGGATCGTGTGTCTGCTTTTGCCCGCACAAATTGACGCTTTATGTTAATGCCATTAATTAATAAGTGAAATATGACATTCACACTGGGCCGCTGTTGAACCTGTTTATTAAATTTTAGCACGTAATAAATGAAAAGTTTATTGTGGCCAACACAAATCCTGGCAGATTTTGGGGTTAAAATGTTCAACTTACCCGACATTTTCCGGTTTTTGGGGTCGCCTTTCAAAGACAAGACACAAATTGAATCGGATTGAATGGCCGGGCTTTCGTTTATGGTTTCTTTATTAACATTTATCACACTAAACTACTAATGATAAAGAGTTACAAATATGAGTTGCTGCGCTTAGGTTTTTCTCTGAAAAATTTCACGTATCTAAATTCCATCAGATAAAAATTTATTTTAGCTACAAGTTGTACCTTAAGTTTTTTAGTTAATTTTTTTTATTTCGGCATAATTGCAAATAGTTAATGGTTTAAGTTTTTGGCACATAGATATGCTTGAGGGTGTAATATTATTTTATGCTAAATTGTTCGATTTCGCTGAACACAATTGGCGAAAATTTAGTTGAAGTCGTAATTTATGTCTAATTTATTTTAAGGACCGTGAAAGAGAAAAGAATTATTCAAAGTTTTATATAGATTCTTTTAAAGAAATGCAAACGATTTTTATGCGTTTTATGGCAGTTGGTTTGTTTAAGTCCATTTATTCGTGTATTGTGAATATTTTCAATGGAAATGTATATACAAAATAGGTGAGATGCGGAAAATTCGTATTGCTTCTTTTATGGCCTTTTATAAATTTATAATTTCGTTTGAAAATTTTTATAAATTGGTTTTTGCGTTTCGTTAGACATTTGCATTTGGTTTTCTTTAAACATATTGTTTAAATTTGTTGGGCATTTTGTAAGTTTTGTTTATTTTTCGATTGCCATTATACTAGTTGAATTTAATATTCACTTTATGCATGCTTTCATCCGCTGATGTTATTTCTGTATTATAATGTCTGGCTTGTTTGTTTATTTGCCTTTTTTGAAATATAATATTTATCCTGTTGACCTTTTCTCTGTCTTTATTTGGTGTATCATGCCATTATCTCATTGGTTTTTTTTTATTCCTTTTTAATTGTTTGTAATTTGCTTTGTTATTTAGCTGATTATGCACATGGCTTTTTTAAAAACGTTCAATACTTTTTTATGATAAATTACTAATGACTTACAAATTGGCTTTGCGTGTTTCCCTTATTGTGATTGCTGTTGTTTATAGACCATATGTTTTGTTATTTATAGTGGATTACCGCAGCTAAACTCCGATCGATAACACTAACAGGCGGAATTTTACTTTTGTAAATAAAATGGAATATGAATTAAAAGTTCAGCATGGTAAGAGTATTAGTTACATTACGTTTTCTCAGTACCTTTAGGAAGGAAAAAACCATCATGCTGGTTGAAAAATGGAAAGTAAAAATAATTTATAAAATCACTAAAATGAAATAGTTTTTTTTTCTGAACAAATAAATGTACTAGGAATATCAGCTTTTGTTCCAAATTATTTTTAAATGTCGGAAATCGCTTCTGTTCTCATTTAATTATGGATATCATAATGGCAATTAATATTATTCCATATGCCTCATTTCGATTGGGAAATAAGGCGTACGTAATTTTCGTTTACATTGCCGTTTTGTTTGGCCTTGTTCAGTTGTCCGCCGTTAAACGCCTCTTAATTATGCAGTATATAATTGTTATTGAAAAATAAAGTACTTGGCCGACACGAAAAACTCGGCACTCAGGACAGCTCAGCCTTGTCCTCCGGGTAAAGAGTCGTTTAATTGGATCGACTTTATGTCCATGTACACATTCTCGCTTGTATATATATCGATAATCGGTTTTCGGTGGTTAAATTGTATGCACGTTTATAAAATGGACCATTCAAGAAGTTTGTTTGTTTTCCATTTTCCGTTTTCATTTTCGTTTGTCCTCTGCTTCATTTAATTATCTCATAAATATTTATGTATTGGCCACAAGTTGAATACTTTTTGCTTGGGACAAAGATAAAGCTTTTCCGTCTGTCTGTAATCTCTATAATATATTAATATGCTAATGAGTAAAAATTTCATCCTAGCTTAGTACATGCGTGTGTGTAAAAGTTTAATGTGGTTGCTCTGTGAAAAATTCATCAAGTTTTGTTTTTCGTTTGGGTGCTGTGGGATTTCAGTTACACTTTCGCCTTCATTCGGTTCGAGTTTTTAAGTTTACATTTCTAATAGAGCTACGACAAAAGACTAGAAGAGATCTGACAAATTGTGCATGCGGTTCACGTAGTCGTGTGTGTGGCTGGGACCACAATACCAAAATATAAGTTTTATAGGACCCAATTGTTGCGGGCGCCTCTTCGATTTGCTTTTTTTTCTCTGCCTTGCTTGACACTGGGAAAAATTGGTATTGGAATGTATTAAATCGGCGGAGAGAACATGAATTTATCAGTAAGAAAAGAGATCAAATTGAATAAAAAATGCATAAATAACAATTTAGGGAAATTGGAAATAGAAGTTTATACTTCTTGAAAGTATTTTAAAATTATGAAAGAAATATCTGTTGGACATTTGGCATTTTATTTTAAAAGCTTACAACACTTCAAGAAAGTACTTTTATGAATTTACACATGGAACAAAGATTTTTAAAAGCTATATATTCTCAAAAATCACTTTTAAAGGTGTCAAAAAGTTAGTTTGGAAAATGATTTACAGTTTTGGCATACATTTTCTCTGTCGATTTAATGCATTCCATGATTTTTTTCCGAGTGCCCCTGTCACCCCCAATTTTCTTATACGGACGTGGTGATTTGCTCCACGAACTGCACGGCAGTGGGTCGGCAAAGGGATTGGGATCGTTTCAGGCGGCATTGTGGATTATTTCGCAATGCCCCCGAACCCGAACCCTGACTCTGGCGATGGGGTGTCCTTTGGAGGGAGGCGTAGGCGTGTGGCACGTAGATGAACTCCCTGGTGGGTGGGGGAAAGGGGGCGGGACCCTGCCGACAGTTACACTGCTGCGACATCGTGGATAAGCCCTCCGGAACACTGCGACTGCGGGCGGAGGTGGGTGGAGCGGGATGTCCATAGGTTCTGCTCGGACTGCTGCAGGTGCATATCAATGGCTGTCGGTCCGCCGATACCGGGTTCCTGCAAAATGGCAAGTCAATTTCCATGGTTTAGGCGGAGTGTCAACACTGTTTTCGGCATGCGGTAAAATGGTACGTGAATCTCAGGCTAGCATCGCAAAATTCTAGAGTGGCAAATTGGTAAATTGGCAAAATGGCAAATTTGCGGCCTGCATGAGCAGCAAGGAAGCCGCCAAATTGATTGTCTTCCTAGGGCTTCTAGCCTGATTGCCATTGATTGTTTGGCTCGGCGGGGAATTCCCTTAATTGGTTTTTGGTTCAATTAAGATGATGTCTTCCGTTTTGTCTACTTAACTTTGAAATCGATTAATCGATCGTAGTTTAATAACCATTTGGTTAAGAATTGAAATTAATGACATGAAATTTAATTTATGTAAAATGGAAATATTTGTATTAATGGATTGAGCTTCTTATTGCTTCATGGATATTGCTGACAATAATAAATAAATAAATAAATAAATATGTTTGACATTTTTATATAATTTTAAAAATGAAAAGCCCTGATAACTCGGATAATTGCTGGCATAATACATTTTCTCTGCATCGGAAAATATCCCAAAGCTAACTATAAATTACAGTGATAAATGCAATTTGGCGTTTTAAAAATTCATTAAGCTATAGTATCGTCATGATAGCCAATGGCATTACCTGCTGTGCACAAATGTGTGTCACTACTATGTTTAATAATTGCCCTGCGCAATCGTAATCCCTTTGACTATTACCAATTTATTCTGTGTAAGCTGTCGATAGCTACTTAACTTGTAAAATTGTCAGACAATTTCGAACTGAACTTTGATTTCCCATTCAGCTGCATATAAAGGGAGCAGGTTTACTGCACACACGGGTGTGATTAGGAGTCCCCTCCCATCTATTCTACTCACTTGTTGCTCTTGTGGCAGCCCAGTTCGTAGGTGCTGTGCCAACTGCAGTACATCTGTCCATCGCAGCAATTGCTGTGCTGCTGGATGAAGGACAGACTCCGCTGCAGGCGCTTCCCCATCCTGGCTCCAATGCTCCCCTGGCCCAACTGGTAGGCTCCACGCACCTGCATGGGGAAAAAGATGTATTTTATAGACATCAGATTGATATTTATAATATATTTATAATTTTTTTAAATTTATTTAATTTATTTATGTAAAGAAATTTTATCCCTTGGCTTAGATATTGTCATTTTAAATCATTTTATTATTTATAATTTAATAAGCAGCCTATTATTTGCATTTCTCTAAGTGCAACATTACCTGGTGCTGCTGCAAATCGAGATTGTGGCAGGCCAACTGCTGCAGATGGGAATGTTGCTGCAACTGCTGTTGCTGCTGCTGCTGCTGCTGCTGCAACATGTGTCTTTGGCAGTAGTTGGACTGCAGATAGGGCTCCATTTGATTGAGACTAATGCAGCTCCGACTGAGGAGGTCCGGGGCGGGGGCGGGGTACTCCCCATAGCCGTAGTCCATCGGCAAATGGGGGCGGTGCTGGCGGGCGGAGGAGTGGCGCATCAGCATGGGAGTCGGCAAATGACCATTTCTCTGCTGATATTGATGATGATGCAATTGCTGCTGCTGCTGCTGCTGTGGCTCACTTATGAAAAATATTATAATTCCCGAGATGGCTGCCGCCGCTGAGCATATGTAATAGCCCGCCCGTCCGTATTTAAGGGAGTAATCGTTCAGAAACGAGGTGAGTGGTACGCTTATCAGCACAGGAACTGACTCAACCCCTCGAATAAAACCTGCCAGAGTGCAGAACGCAAAGTTGAATCAATAATTTAAGTATTTAACAACGCACAACTCACCCCAGGCCTTTGAGAAATGTTTCAGCTTAATGCGTTCCAGTGCCAGAATTTTCAGCGAGTACTGAAAACCACCCAGACCAATGCCATACAACCAGCTCAGAATGCACAGGCCTGTGTAACCCATGACAAAGGACAGAAACAGGATAGCCAAGGCCACAATTGATATGAACATCTATGGGTTAAATGGAGGAACAAATTAAGGGGAATGTTGTGATATTTATTCAAGCAGTGACCCACCTGTGTGACTATTTTGGTATTGATCACGAAGTGCCTGATCACAAAACAGCGTCTCAGCAAGGCTCCAGCTATAACCACTCCCAGGGCCATGGAAATTCCCAAGAAAGTCTGCAGGAGAACCAACTCTTGCACATCAGAGCCCTGCTCGGCGGCATTAAGAGCCTATCAAAAAATCGAAAATATATATAGACAATATAGACAATAGATATATGCATAAGTTATTAAGAAAATCTCAAAGAATTTTGTTTAATAAAATTGCCTAATAATAAATACACCACTTAAATCACAAGAAATAATGTTTTTTCCCTTAATATTAGCACATATAAATTTCTAAAAATTTAATTCTTGGTAAAACAAAATGTATTCGCTTTTAAAAAAATGCTTTTAAGCTTTTTAAACCCCCCAAAATAAGCAAGATAAATTTGGAAAAGCACTTACCATTAGGAACATGGGTGTATAAATGCCGAAGGAGGCAACGCTGGAGGTCATGAGTAAAATTTTAACGGTCACCGACTTCAGTGATGATATGTCCAGAAACAAGTATCTCGGAGTGCTCTCCACCTCCTGGCTGAGAATCGGCTTCTTCTCCCGCATCTGAAAATGGGGGTCGCAAATTAAAACCAAAACTCGGCACAACAAAATTTCCCACCTTTTTGCGCTGATTTTTGAGATGCTGGATGGCCCGCCGTTGGGGATGATATAGGGAGGCGGGGCGGTACATTAGGCCCATGAAAAAGCTGAGTGCCGTCAGGGCAGCGACAATCTGGAGGCCCAGGCGCCATCCCGCCTTGCCCACGCCCTCCTTCAAAATGACGGAGAACAAAGCGATGCCAACTCCCTCGCCGGACATGGCCACCATTTCGACGAATTGACGGCGCCGCTTAAAGTAATTGCCCAGCATCACGGTGGATGCCTCCCGCACCATCGCGACCCCCACTCCGAAGACGACGCCTAAGGATGTGTCGGGAGTGGTGTTTTTAGTGCATTGAGGAAAAATATTTGGCATTTTATATTAAAGTTTAGGATATAAGAATCAGATTTACCCACTAATTAGTATTCTATTCGGTTCTGTTTCAGAAACTATTCATTTTCTGGCAATAAACTTAGATTTTGAGTTTGTGTTCTATTTTAAAATATTTATGGTAAAGTTACATTAAATATACTTTCAAATTAATTTATTAATATTAATATAATAATATATAATTATTTAAATAAAACAAGGAACTTTAATTTACAATTCTTTGTTTTAAGTATATTTTAGACTTAAAATAAAGAAGTTTAAAACGTTTAATATGTTGGGAGATTTTTTCCTGTCAATTAAAAAATCGTCAATCATTTCAGATGAATGCTAAAAAGTCGTCAATGTATTTAATTTGTTAGCTTGACGTTCAAGTTATTTAAAAGTATATCAAGAGTTCCTAAATCAATTCCTGATTCAAGAAAAGCATGGCATAAGTAAGGTCGTTATTATTTTGCCAGTGTTTAACTGCAAATGATAAGGAACTTCCGTAGCCGGCTGACTGGCATCTGGCAGGTTATTTATTTATATATACCCCATGCCCCGGTTGTACGCACCATAACTGAAAACAACCTGGCCAAATTCCGTGGCAAATGAGGTGAACAGTATGCCCAGGGGCATCACCAGTCCGCCCACGATGGATAGAAGGCGGATGGAGCGTTTGCGACAGAGGGACACCACAAACGATGTGGCCACCATGGAAACTGACCAGCTCAAAGCGCCCAGCAGTTCTGTAAGGAGAAATTAAGCACCTGAGTGATAATATTTTAAAGCGGCAAAGTCAACTTGACGAAGGTCCTAATGTGTACCAGAAAAGGTGTGTTCTGAGTGTTAATATATTGAAACAAATACGGGGGTCGGTTTAGGCAAATTTAAAGTGAAGATTTCGAGAACCACAAATGGTCCTTGAAAAAGTGGTTGAAAGGGAAGGTTTGGAATGCGCATAAATCAATTAAACGCAATAACTTGACTTTGCTGAGTTTACACATGCTAAACTCGAACTAAATAATTAACACTTTTTATTTTGATTACTACGTTACTACAACAACTTCAACAAGATTTATCCTTTTGTAAATTTATGGTCACAATAAAACACATGTTTTATACATGACAACCTTTGATTCATATCTTTTTTGCCGTGAGTACAAATTGTTTGGCTTTTCATTGAAATATTGATTGTTTTATCTATTTTATTTTACTGTAATTTGTTAAATGCTACATTGAACTATTCCATAAATAAAAGCACGTGCATTTATTATTTTTAAAATATAAATTAAGCGAAGCCCATTTAATGGTAAATAAAATATGATTATAATCTTAAAATAAGCAAACACAGGAAATTGGGTGAAATACGGACTGCATGCTGGCACAACATTAACACTTTATTTTTACGATTTATGCTGGAAAACACTTTCGGCAATACACAAAATTCACACTATTCTTAAATTATGTCCGCTCTGTCGAGAGCAAATGAAATTTATGCAAAAGTCCACACCTACAAACATGTACTTATCACAAACATTTGCATTTCGAGCACAGAGTGACAAACATTTTGATTGCTCCACAACGGGGTGTCAAAATAGAAAACACCACAAATGAGTAGGAAAACAGGAAAATGGCCGAGAAATAACAACAGGCTGCTAAGACTCAGATACCACATCCCGATTGAGGAGCTTGCAAAAAGGATTCCCTCTGCATCCCCCCCCCCTTTTCATGACTTACCTATGCCACTGGTATTATGCAAATACTGGACGGCATAGAACCACAAAAGGCCGTAGCTCAGCTGCAGTCCGGTGGTCAGGATGTGGACCAGAAAGGACACGCCGCAGATGATCCAGCCCCAGCCGCCGTCGGGATAGAAATACTGCAAGTACACAACAAAAAGGATTGGATTTATTGTTGATTTATAGAAATATTTCGATATTTTTAAGAATATCAATATGATATTTGACTATCAAAATAAAATAGTTATTTTCTGAAAATAAAACTTTATAATCTGATAAAAAATAAAATAAATAATAGGATTTACCAATAATATTTTGTATCGTCATTAGTGAAAGTATCAGGACAAAGGGTTGGCAATTACAGTTTGACAAGCACCGAAAGTTTGGGAATTTCAATAATATATTTGAATATTAAAATAAAGTAGTTATTATGTCAAAATAAAACTTTATAATCTGATAAAAAATAAAATAAATAATAGGATTTTATCAATAATATTATGTATGGCCATTAGTGAAATATATTTATTTATATATATATATGTATATATCTCCATATCTATATAAATTTACCAAAATTTCAAATAAATATAGAACTGTTTTTGTGTGTGTACTGCAAGTATCGGGACAAAAGGCCGGCAATTACAGTTTGACAAGCACCGAAAGTTGGCTGTATAGTACGCCCCCACCTTTGATATATTTCTCACCTGTCTAATCCGTGTGGTATCCACTCCGGTTCGTCGCAGTGCCGGAATATTCCGGTGGAGCAGGTGGAACTCTCGATCGGCCAGTCCGGGGAATGCCGAATCCTCCTCGTCAGTGATGTGGCTGGGATGGGGGGGCGTGGCATGGAGGCTGGGATGATGGGTCGGCTCGTAACCTGGGCATTCAAAAGCAATTGAGATATGATTAAATGATGGGCCAAATTGCCTGGTTTGCCGCGTTGCACAAGGGGTTATCCCCAGAAATAATTTATTTTAAGGAACCATAAACAACTTATTGGATATGCCTATCGAATATTTGCGAGGCAATAAACTAAATCAATAATATATAATAACAGTTCAGTATTGTTTTCTTAAAAACCAATTAAAAATCGTTCAGCACCTTTAAGAGTTCTTCAACAGACTTGTTGGTTGTCCGGTACCAAATAAATTTCGCACCCAAGTAGGGAGTGTTTTTTCTTTTCAATTAGAACCTAATTTATGGCTTCTTCTTCTAAATTTTCCATGAGTGTACTTACCAAAATAGCAGCCGCCGTTGGCCATTAGATTCTTGCTCCTTTGTTGGTGGTGCTGTTGCTGCGGCGGCGGTGGCTGATGGTACCAATTATCGCAGAGGCAGTATTGCGGGGCGTACTGGTGGGGCTGTGGGTGGGTGTGGGGGTGGGGGTGGTTGTGGGGACTCTGGTGGTGGTGCTGGGGCATCTGGTGGGGCTGTGTGTGGTGATGGCCATGCTGGAGGTGGCTCTGGTTCTGATGGGCGGCGGGCATTGGATTGTACATATAACAGCAGCCATTCAAATTGGGATTCGCATAACGGGGTGGCGGTGGGGCGGGCATCACAGCAGGGCCTGCACCACCCGCTACACCGACACCACCACCACCACCACCACCGTGTCGACTGCAGTGGGGCATCATGGGCATCTGATGCTCAATGGTGGGCAATGTGGCATAGCTGCCAAAATTGTCGCAATGCCGTTTGCTCGGGAATCTGGGCAGAGTGGGTGGTGTGGTGCTGGTGGTTTGGGAACCAGTCGCTTGGGCACCACCACCACCGCCTCCTCCTCCTCCTCCGTGGCAGTGACGGGTGGGCGTGGCCGTGGACTGCATTTTCGTGTGCTCAGCGGGCAAGTAAGAGAGCCGTGGACATGAGACCCACCAGGCCAGCGGCTGATTATTGAAACGACACTCGTGGCACAAATACCGCTGGATGCTTGTGTCCTTTTCCGTTTTTTGTTCGTTGGTATTTCCCGGTTTCCCTGCGGCTTGCTTGGGATGCTCACAGCTCAGATTGTATCTTCGTCACAGCGCACATTTGTTGCACAGCACGGGACTGCGTTGCTTGGGCCTCACCAGACTCGAATACTGACGCGGATTCTCCGAGGGATTCTCCTGGGGATTCTCCTGGGGATTCTCCTGGCCGTTCTTGGGGATTCTCAGCCAGGAATGATGGTTATTGGTGGGCAACAACTGGGGACAGCTGCCGTAGAGCGCCGATGAGGTATTCGATGAGCGGCGGTAGTATGGTGTCCTTTGCTCCATATCATCGCCACCGAACGAGGATCCCAACTTGTACGCCTGGCTGCGACCCGGTAGCAGGCAGGATATAATGCTCCGGTTATCTCTACTATCACTGCAGTTGCAATCACATGTGCACTGGATGACCATTGTTCCCCTCCTTCTCCCCCCAAAAACCCAGTGCTTCCTAACCCTGTCCTTTTAGCTCGGTGCGCCGAAGTGGTGTCAACTTCAATAATGCCCGCTGCTGCAGCACATTATTTTCAAGTCCGAGGTCTCGGTTTTCGGTTTTCGGTTTTTGGTTTTGTGTTTTGTCGTTCTGCGTTTTCGGTTTCAGTTTCGGGGCAGGGCTATCCAGGATTTCTAGGCAGCTGCCGCCACCAGTGTCCGACCGAATCCATTTGGGGCCATCTCGAACGGTTGCAAGCCAAGCGCAAAACTGTCTTTCGGCACTGAAAAAAATAGTGTGCAATAGATTATAAGCTTTTATAGTATTTATACAAACTTTTTTCTAACTTAAACTTTTTTAGGAATCCCAATTGTGGACACCATTTAAACCACCTTAAAGCTTTTATATAACTAGTAATATATAGTTTCATATTTATATAATAAAAAATATTTTAAATACCATAGTAAGCCTAGAAAAAGTCTTACATTATTTTCATTAATTTCTTGTAAGTTTCAAAAAAAATGTTATTTTAACTTTAAAAGTTTTGCTAACTTTAACATTTTCTAAAATATTTTTTTCAGTATTTCTAAAATGCGGAACGAGCACACAGCGATATCGAGATAGAAAAAATAGGATGTGGGAGCGAAAAAAGGAGAACCAACGGGAGTCGATAAATAAATCAAATCAAAATCAATTTGTTTACTCTACACCAGCACACAAAACAAGAAGCATATGCAATGCATAATTCAATTTGTTGTTCAATTGCGTGTATTTCAATTGCCTGCCAGACATGTTAGTCGAGAGGGGTGGGGTTGGGGGGCGGCCAAAAGGGGGCGTGGCACACATAACTTTGATGGGCGAAAAACTTTGCGGTCACTGTGGCAGAAGAATTAGGGCAAATTGCGTCTGGCACTTCGTATAACACATTTATGCGCCACCATATTTTATATGCACTTTCTAAATTATTTAATATCCTCAATGGAAATGAACTGTAAGTTGTCTAAAGAATGTGTCGCTTTTGAAATGAATTTAAATGAACACGTTATCATATTTGGCCTTTAAAAATGTTGTATATTTTAATGTTTGTTGGCTAAACTGGGAATGTGTATGCAAAACAGATTTTACTGCAAAATACTTAAAATACTCGTATTGGCGGCATTCCGTTGCACAATGCTAAACCGATATACACGTTTTGTAAGGGCATAGCAACGATATTGGAATTTGGTCAGCTTCGTTCATCGAGGACCCTTATCAATGTCAGGTGAAATGGAAAATTAATGTCAAAATATGTAGAGAATTTATTACTAGAATATTTTATTGCCAATAATTGTATGAAAAATAATTATTTAATTTGTATGGATTGCACAATAAAGTTTTTTATTTCATTTATATTCGAACGTTCTTAAAACCCGATCTGAAATGTATCTTTTCTTCAGTTGAAGCAGTGCATAAAGTCATTCCTTAAAGTCATATTAAATTGAGTTTATAAGGATAAATGTTTGTTTCTCAAAGCTTTATTAATGCCAGAAACTCTTGAACTACATTTTACCATAGAATTCGTGATATCCACAAATCAAATTTTTTGCTTTATCCGAAAAGCACTCTGAATTCTTTATTATGCCTGGAAACTTCAAGAAGCTGCAATGAAATACCAAGTACGCCCGTCTCTCTATTTTCCCAAAACTTGATTGATTTATGTCCTTATCGTTTGACTATTTCTCCATTAAGGAGCGATGGTATCATTTAGATTAGTCCAATGTCCCATTCAGGGGCTATAAAAATGATAAATGATCTAGAGGAAAACAAGCAAAAGTGGGGGAGTTAGAAAACAAAAGCACCGAAAGGGAAACTTGCATCATTTTGCATCGGGAAAAGTTTGTGCAGCAGCATATGGCCCAGTTATCCAGTTTTATGGCCGCACACACAGCGATTTGGCCAACGAGCATTTTCGCATTTCGGCTTACAATGCACAGAGGCGCATTTAAATTGATTGTGGGAAAAGCGGAAGCTTGCCCGAGAAAAGGAAGTCGAGGAAAAGGAGCAACATCAATCAAAAAACCCGCTGCAAAGAAACTCAGCAGGTGGGCGGTGGGCGGTAGGCGGTGGGTGGTGGGTGGGAGAGTTTCCTTGGAATGACGCTACGACTATTACCTGTGGAAACATAAAATTTAACAACATTGTGGCAAAGAGCAAAAGGCTATACATAACGATATCCTATGTTATCCGCTGTAACGTTTCTTAACTACACAGGAAAAAAATATGAACGACTACTTTTTGACCCCTAAAAACACACCAAGAAAATTAAATATATTTTATAAATTCTTTAAATTTATAGCCAAGTGCATAATTTAGGTTTCCCATATTTCTTTGCAATAATTGTGCTATATATTTTTGTTTTTTGTGCTCTCTACGTGATTATTTTTAATTTATTAAGTCCGTTTATTTGTAGAATTTGAACCTTTAATCAACACAATCTTAACCAGACGCATATTAAGATTATTAAGCCCTTCGCCCTATAATCTCTACTTAATCGATAACTGGGGTTAACTTAACTACATTCAAACTACTTGATCGAATTGAACCTTGTGTTAATTACTATTGAATGTAGTTAAGTTATCCCCATGGTTATCGACTAAGTGGAGATTATAGGGCGTAGGGCTTAACCGCCAAAACCTTAGAAGGTGGGTCCTTGGCGCTCGAGAGCGTTGACCACGTCCATGGCGGTCACAGTTTTGCGCTTGTGCTGCTCGGCAGAAGTGACAGCGTCACGGATAACGTTCTCAAGGAAGGCCTTCAGTAATCTGCGAATAGCCGGCTGGCTGATACCCTGGATGACCCTTGGCTCCTCCTCGCTTGCCGGCACCAGTCATTTTTCAGTGCGTTCTTTCTCTTTGTAAAATTGTGAATTGTTCCAAGCAAAAAAATTCTGTAACTCTAAAAATAGAACACCATTTTTTTCTCAATACATAAAAGTACAAAAAAAAAAGAAAAATATTTTCTCACTTTTCTGCTCTTTGTGGGCTGTCGGACTTTTCACAGCTTTTTGGACTTTCCTTTGTTGCTGCGCTGGTGCGGTGCAATAAAATCCTTAAATATCCTTGTGGCACATGAACACAAATATGACGTCGCTCGTGTCAGCAATTTTATGTTCTTTAAAATGCAATATTTAAATGTGAGAGTGCCGGCGATGATGGCAGCGATTTCAATATGGAGCCACTCGCCTCCGACAATTTTCGCTCCCGGCAGACGAAGTGTTGACTTAACTGGTCAATGACTTTACTTTATGCTGTAGTCAAAATTATGCAGTACGTTTCGGAACTGTATGACAGCTGACAATCGGTAGTGAGGATTAACTCTGAATAAAGTCGGGTTGGCTTGTTTAATTTAATTTTGATTAATATTGCCCAGGTAAATTGATTGTAACATAATTGGGTTTGTCGCCAAAGAAGTAGCAATTTGATTTGTTTATTGATCAAATAATTATGGCTTATTTTAAACATAATTTCAACTTATAACAAACATGGTATATACAGGATATTAGTTCAATCAACTGCAAATTGAACTCAACTAGCTCCAATTAAAGCATAAAATGATTTTATATTAGTCAATGTGCTTTTGCCAGTCTGCATATAATGTTGGTAATTATATTTATAAATATTAAAATTATATTTATATTTTGGGAGTTCTATTTATGCATTTTTGTATGTAGCTTGACTTGACTTTGCCACTTTTGGGATATATTTGGACTTGGAGAAATGGAAAGTTATATATGTATATTTCCAGATTTATTTATTTATTTTGCTGCTATTTGCTATCACTTTTTCCGTGACTGGATTTATAAAACAAGATTTCCCGGATTTTTAAATTTGGTATTCCACTATTTAAACGCACTGTAATGAGGCCAAAAACTGCCGCTGTGTGTCTGTGCGGTTGTGTCAAAAAAAGGCCAACTTTTATTTACAGGGGGCGTGGCGCAGAAGGTGAGATTTAACTGGATGCCGGGTCATTCTGGGGTCGGTTTACTTTGCTGATTAAACATATGCGCCACCATGAGCGAGCCGCAACAAAAAGGCAAAAAAAAAAAGGGGGAAAAGCGATGGCTCAGCCACATAAAATTTATTTAAACTTTTCCCGCTAACGTTTTTCAACGCGGCTGCGAGTTTGTCGCCCCCAACTGGCAGATAATGGGTATCATATTGCCTCGGGGTTTCACACTTTAGTTTGCTTTTTTTTGCACTTTGCATTGTAATAAACACACGACAATATGCGAACAGCAGCAGCAACATTCAGTGGCAACAACATAAACAGCATCACCACCCTTAAAACATAATAAAAATAAATAAAATGCGCGAGGCGAGAAGCGAAGATAATAAAACGAAGGCAGCTTTGTGGTGGCCATGTTCCAATTACAGTTTTCTTCTTGTGGCCAAAACAGCATGAGCCCCGTCAAAAGCTTATGCGGTTGTTAAAGTTAAGCACTTTAAAAAAATGCTTTCCAACTGGGATTAAAAATAGTAGATAGGTGCAGGAAAAAAGGGAGATCAGCTAAAAATGCATAATTAAGTTAAATGGTTTTAATTTTCTTTCCCATTTTAATGCTGTTCAAATTCAACAAACATTAAGCTATTCATTAAAAGTTATTTTAAATAGAACAATTGCACATAAGTAATACCCATAAATTGTCTTAACAAAATAATACTTTTACCTTCGTTAATAATAAATATTTATATTACAAAACTAGCTAAAGTTCAATAAGTTTTGACATGTTATTGTAAAAAAGACTTTTAATCCTTTTCACAACCTATTGCACTAATTTTCCACTCGTTGCCCATTGAATCTAACTTTTCAGACAACAAACACTATGAAGATGTTTACAAGAGTCAAGCCTCGATTTACAATTCGAACAAGTTTTGAGCCAAGCAACTTTGTGAACTGTATCGAAATCGTTTGCCAGAACACGCAGACCCGACTTTCTTTCTATTTCTTTGGCCATATGCATTTACAACTTTTATTTGCCGCCTTTGCCAGAAAAGGGTACGAATTTTGATGTCTTTTTGTTGGCTCCTTTCGGGATATACAGCTTGTATATATGTATGTATACAATTGCCTTCTTTGCGGGGCTGTGGGTATGCGAAGACGTTTTGGGCATTCCCCAGGGCAAAATCATTTGCAATGCAGCCAGTGGCAAAGGGATGTATTAATACTTTTTCATTTAGTTTGCAGACAGCCCCAAAAAAGCAGGGAAAACTTTTCAACTTGACCAACTTCTTGCTCTGTCTGTAACATTTCGCATATTTTATAACCAAGTGCTTTGCAGTGTCGGCTAATGGATTTATGTTTTTAGCCAAATTACGAATTGAACCGTACACGGCATTAAATGTGTCCCCAATAAGCCAATTTCAAGGGGTAGCCCCTATATAATCGGGTTAGGAAGGGTTCATCCTTATCGCAGCAAGTGCCCAACGAGCTGTGAACCCAACTCAAAAATCCTATCACGGGCATAATTAGGTTTGCCGTCAGCGTCATCCAGACATTAAAATTAATATTATTCTTGATATATACATATTTAATGCTAACCTTGCTGAGACCTCAAAAATTAACCACACCAAAAAATCGGGAGTCATCCGGAAATTGCGGTGCGGTGGTTGTGCGTTTTCTTGGCGTGAGGCGTGAGCTAAATCGTAAAGGAAAAAGTTAAGCCCTTCTTAGCTGAAAAACGACACTTCCGTACATCTTGCGTGGAAAAGGAAAAGGAAAAGGGATGAGCTCTGGGCGGAAGGAAGTCAAGCATCGTCTCATCTCGTTTCGGCCCGGCCTAAAAACAATGAAAATTACAAGGCATTCCGGCGGGCGGGCAGAAATTCGCAACAAATTTCCTGTGTCGTGCGCCTTGCTTTATCAACATCAGTCCTTAAGTAAGGACTGCACTGGAAAAAAAAGTTATCTTACGGAACTAAAATAAATACCCCAGTTTCCATAAAATGTACTAAATTAAATTATTAAGAAGAAATACTTGCAAACTAGTCACAATTATTTATAGAGATTGTCACAAACTATAAAGTGGCATAAGTATCAAGTTTTTTTGCCAAAAATAGAAACTGTCCTTGTTTCCAGAAAGTTTTTTGATTAGCTTGACTAAAGTCTAAAAACAATTTCTACCAATTTGCCTTTCATATAAAACCAAAAGCAGAGCCACTTGTTATTATTTTCCCACTGTACAGAAAGGCGACAGCCAGTGAGCCCGAAGCCCACATAAACATTTTTATTATTGGCTTCTGGGCTTCCCTAAATAGAAAAGTAAGGGAAAACAAAATGCAAAAAAAAAATGGGGTCTTAGCCCAGATGTGTGTTTGTGTTAGACCGGAGAATCGAATTAGCATGCGAAATCTTTTGTTTGACTAACAATGTGTCAACGTGTGTGACGAGCGAGCGTTAGTCTCTGTCAGCTCATCGATGGCATGGAGTTTGGATCCGAGCCAGACATCTCGCCATTAGGGCCTTGATAGAGCTGCCACCGAATTGCCCCCCTCGGGCACAATGGCGTCCACGAGAATGGGAACACCAGCCATCCCCCACCAACCACCCGAGACCTCATCAATCTTGTCGAGAGAATTTTGCTAAAATTTTACAAATTGATTTCGCTTGTGCCAAAAATACAAGGTGACAGAAACTCTGTGTATGATAAAAAAAAAAAACTATGGGTGTTAAAAAAAAAGTGGGAAATCCATTAAGTACTGAGGCTTTGCAAATTATGAATGGCTCCTGGGGGCTGAATGGCATTTTGTGGTTATTATTCGGATGGCCGGCATTGTGCCATGCCTGACATCCTTTTAGCTGTTTGCCATCCATCGTTGGCCTGCTTAATTAATGTTCGTTTGCAATGGATGTGGATGTGGCTGAAGATGAGGATGAGGATGAGGATGTGTGTTTGTGTCCGAGATGTGTCCCCTCCAATCTTTGTTGACCTTTTGGCGAATGCAAGTTGAACCAGTGTGGCTAGGCCAAGTAGACTCAAACAGTTTGTGCTAAATTAGCAAATGACACAGTCAACATGGCCAACTTAGAGCGAAGGCAGAAAGCGGAGCGGCCAGGATGAAAGGCCTGCTAACCCACAAATGTACGTGCCACCCCGAGCCACCCCTTTTCACCCCCCCCTCCCCCTTTTCATCCGCTTTTCCCGCCCCCCGCCCTCGTCTTTTAGTGCTGACACAAAACATAATGCCGGCGGGCAATGCTCTTTTAAGCACGCAGCTTGAATGGCGCCCACTGGGAAACGGAATGCGGCTGACAAGGCACAGTGGCTCCAATTTATTGGAACTTTAATATTCGTTACAATAGCTACAATTCCTGTAAGCCCAAAGCTGCTTTCAATCAGGGAATTTCTGTGGAGCAGAACAACATCCAACAACGTTGCAGGATGTGGGAAACTTAGAGAGCAACATGGATACTTAGTAGAATCTTTCTCCACTTATTTATTTCACATTTTGATAAACCATAAAATAGTTTAATAATAATAATAATAACTACATACCTATAACACTTAATTGATTTATATCTCCCCATTTAAATATAAATATATTCGACTTACAATTTTAAACAAAGTACACCAAACAAACATTAAATTGTAGCTTTTGTTACATATTATTATAGCAATTGCGTGCCCTTCGAAGTTATAATTCAATAGCCCAACTTCGTCCATTTCAGACTTCTGTAATTTCGTATTTTGTTAATATTCCAAATCAAATCACCCAACTTTGTTGGCTCTCCCTTGATTTCATTTGGTGAATTTTCCCAAGCCCCCAGATCGTTTCCACTGTCCCCCAAAAAGTTGCTAGTTGGGTGTCTGGAGAAAGTGCCTCAAATGCGCATAACAATCACGATTATATACGTACGTATATATATAACTCTGTAGGCCCTTATATGCAGAGGCGACCACCCAGTTTTGTGTAGGTGATGGGCTCATCAAAATTGTGACAAAAAAAAAAAGAAAAACAGGCAACCAGGCAAAGGGGCTAACAAAAAGTTAAACAAAGCGACTGACAGTCGGTCGGGCTTTTCATGGCTAATGAAAGGCATCGGGGAAAACTCACTGGCTGACTGACAGGCGGTTTTGAAGGGGGAGGGGGCGAAAACTCCACCCCCCGTAGAGCACCGCTTGAAGCTCCAAGCATAAACGCCATGCTGATAACTTCTTTATGTCTGGGGCTAAGTAAAGACATTGCCTCCCAAAAAAAAATTATGCCAAGCCAGCAGAACCACCGGGGAAATTGCCAAGGAAAATATATAAAATTATTTTAAATTGAAATTCTGTTTATCTGTCGTTGTCCCGTGGACAGGACCAACTGAGAATCCGGCACACATCCTGCCCCCATATTTACCGTTTTGGGGGTAATTCAATAAAGTGGAAAATGATGCTCGTCGTTAGCGTAATTTGCTTTCGTGGTTTCCACAAATCTGCCAGCAGCAGTTAGCAGTTGGCAGTTAGACAAGGACGGAGCAGGCGTCTGCAGGACTTCGTTTTGAGGCTCTTGAATGCCGTTAATCGGTCCTTCAGATCACATCAAACAGAGGCAAGAACCGCCCCACCTCAGGACCAAGCCAACCATCCGAGCGAGCAGACTTGACTCCGCCGAGTTGGCTTCATCACCAAGTGATAAGTGCGGACAGTTCGCGCCGGAGGGGGGGAGGGGGAGCAACAACGCAAAATTCCACTGAGCGAAATAAAGGGGAAATCATCCACATTAAAAACTTTTTCCATTGGGGCCCTTGGAAAAAGATTCATAAATATTTTTGCCCTATTAAAATTCCTCATTTATCGCCTAACGTAAAGTACTGTAATGTTTTTAAACCCATATTGTACCTTGTAATAAGGTTACACTGGGCTAACAAAAGTTAGAACATAAATATGAGAATGTAAGCTGCTCTAAAATAAAATCTACATTTTTTCTTACAAGTCAACTTTACTTTTTTCTTAAGTGAATTGTTTTGGTTCATCAAAATGAGTCAATAAATTCACCAACAAATAATAAATAAATATTTTTCAATATGAATGTACCTATAAATTAGACAATGATTGTGATTTGCTTAATAAATTAATGAAGTTTAATGTGCTTTAATAGAGATGATTTGTTAATATATAAATAACCTTATTATCGTAAATATATCATATAAAATCACAATATCCATAAATATAGTTTATATATTAAAGAGAAAAAATCATGTATTGTTTTATTAGATTTTCGTTCTCTATTTTCCGTATCTAAGTGTTTTTTTTCCAAGTGTTCTTTAGCCCGTCCATATCAGTTAGTTTGGGGAGCTTGGCTCGTAGCTCAGCCTCTGTTAAACTCAACTCAACTTGGCGCTCATCTCATCATCGTCATATGGCACACAAGTGGCATGCGATGAGTTTTTGGAGGAGTCCCAAAGAAAATAAGGCGGCATGCAAACAACAACAGCAAAAACAACGACAACAACAGTCGCCACACAAAAGGCGTTTGTAGGTGAAGGGGGGGCGTGAAGGGCTGAGGGGGTGGGTGGTGGTGTGCAGAAGGACGGGCCTGTGGAACGACCCCATTACGTGCCAAAGCACTAAAAACAAGCCACACGAGGAAGCGTCACCAAAGTTGGCCATAAGAAGTGGAGCAGGGTGTAGGGGATATACACACAAGGCCACAAAAATAGGAGCAAATTTAAGAGTATCACAATTATTATCCCATTACTCGGAAACTCTAACGTCTAAGTCTACAGATACTTCAGTAGAACCCCACACATTCATACTATTCTAGAAATACATTTCACCATCCATATATGTCCATATATGTATGTATAATATCAAAACAATAGGTCAAGAGTATATAATAAACCGGGAAAAAGAAAAGTTCAGTTCCAACAAAATGATTTTGAAATAAAAACAGGCATTAGAATGTCAAGGAGAAGTAATTAAATCCTTGGTTAAAAATTAGTATTTAAATTTTTTACAAATCTATATTATTCCATAGTAATGCTAATATTTTGGAAGCTATTGTTTTGCATATATCATTTGGTGGGTGGGAAGGGGGGATTTCTACAAGGCTTAAAGCGAGAGAGACTGGTATGTACAAATATGAGGAACGAGCGATGCTCGTAAATTTTGTCATATTTTTTCGCTTTTCTTCTCATCTGCTATTTTCCTTCTTTTTTGTTTTCTGCACTTAAATTTTTTTTTTGCTTTTCATTTGGGCTTTTCTGCGCGTTTTTGTTGTTGTTGCTGCTGCTGTTTCATCGCACATTTTCATGTTAATGCGCCCGAGCTTATTTTTCATCCTTGTTGTTGTATTTTTATTATTTCCTTCGCACTGGTATTTTGTTGTTTTTAGCAGCCCATTAAAAAAAAAGCGTGCACACGCACAGTTTGACATGCACTTTTAATCGATTACAAAAAGCTGCAACAACTTTTGCATGAACAACCAAAAATCAGAGAGGAAAACTAAAAGGAGCAACGAAAATGTGGCTGCAATTTTTTTGGCGCACGATTTTCCATATTTATTTTTATTATTTTGTTCTTTTGTCTGTGTGTATTCCTGTACGTAAGTGTCTTTTGGGGCCTTTTGCTGATGACTGCTCTGCGATTAAAGTTTACTTTTTGCTGTTTTAATTGAATAATAAATTAAGCGAATGGCACCCGGGCTCAAGGAAAAATAAGCACGAAAATGGGTTGTAGACAAAGTGAAAACACAGCGAAGTAGGTTTTATGCTCTGATCAAGAAAGGAATTGAGAAAAGCATTAAATTTGTATAGGGGAAAATACATTTTCTTTTATAAATATTTTAGGTGTCTTAAACATTTATTTCTGTTACGAATGCATGGGCAACTTAATAATTTTTGTATACATATTTATTTGGTATATATATGTAAGACAATATTGAAAATAAAATTCGATCAGATTAGCTGTCTTTTTTTCCCAAAAATAGTTTAATTTAATACTTTTCCCTTAAAAGATAAGCTTTTGTTCTTGCTCAGGTACTCGTACTTTTAAGGAAAACGTTCCAAAGACTTTTACCCACACTGAAGTTTCATTTAAGCCCTATCATTATAAACTTCTTTGAATTTCTTTACATTTGTTTCACTTTCTTCTCCGTTCCTCACGGCTTTTGTTCTGTTTCAAGCTGCACTGTAAATGTGTAATACCCATTACTTTATTATTATACCTTAAAATTATTCTGCTCCTTGAACAGCAGCAAGAAATGCAAAAGAGATGGGTTGAGTTGAGTCGCTTCAAAGAGCAATAAGAAATAATAAACAAAGCTCAGTGAAAAGTTCTGCATGTTTATTTTCTATTCTGTGAGGCGAAACAGAGAAATTTTACAAAAATAGCAAGCAGAAAAAGCCATTAAGGCAATGCAAATTGTCAACATATTAATCAGAAGAATCTAAAAAGAGTTGCATACGAATAGATCATTAATTAGCCACAAACTTGGGTCCATCAGTAGATGAACATTTTTAGTTTATATTAGGTAAATATTAACATTCCATTTAAACATATATTTAATTAAAAGATTAATGAGGAAGATACTCAAAGGAACAAAACACTTCTATGTTGAATCTCAGGAAAATACAATTATACCATCGATGGAGCCAGCAATGTTCTGCCAGCTCTAATTTTCAGTTATGGTCAACGATGTGTGTTTATATGTATAATTTGGGGGGTGTTCAAGGAGGAGTGGGGGTGGAGCCTGCTTAGAGCTGCACATTTGCCAGATACGAGATAGCTGACAGATACAAAATGCATAAGCTGCTCAAAGTTTAATCGGTTTATGTGACAGCTGAGAGGGATTTCCAGTGGGTGACACTCTACTAAATCACAAAGGATTTGCAAGCCATAAACTGCCACGGCCAAAGCGGAGAAACTGAAAATAAAACGCAGCATCAAGTGGCTGTCAATGCGTTTTGGGTAGTGCTTAAGATAGGATGCACTTCGCAGTCCCAATCCCAAAAACTTCCTCGGGATTAAACCCAAAAATACTGGAGGGTTGGACAAATCAGCAGAGAGGCAGAGCGAGGAAAACGCACCGAGGGACAATTAAGCAAAAATGGGAAAACCATAGGAAATGGAAGTCGGAGAAAACCAGGGAAACCCTTGTGTGGTTTGTGCGGCTTGATTAAGAAGTTTTCGGGTTACAAATGATACAAGCGCCAGCAAATTATTCAAACTAATTGGTTTAAGCACTGCAGGGAATCCGATCCTTTAAACATTTTAAGGACAGTTGAGAATATATACTTGAGGAAAGCCAAAGAATTTTTTGGAACTTGTTATGAAAAGAGCAAATAAGAAAGTTTTAAGGGGTTTATGCGAAAAGATGGACGAAGAAAGTGTCAAATTAATTTCATCACATAAACTTATGGCTTAAGAAAAACTTTATGGAAAATGAAAAAGCCACTACAGTTATTCCTTACAAATTTAATAACATATCTAAAAGGGGTATTTCTAAAACTAAATCAAAGGACTATCACCTAAAAAGTAATGAAGTCTCAGACTTTATTAAAATCACAAACTTTCCACTTATTGAAAAAATGATGCAAGGAATCCTCAAGAATTTTACCCCCTTCTTATTAAATTAGCTAAAGGTATTTGTGGGTTATGTATTAATCAATAAATAAACCTTATATTTATGCAGTGTGAAATTGAACGCCAAAAAGATTTCCTTAAACATGAAAATTTATCATAATCAAGCTAAAAAGAGGAAAATCAAAAGTTAATGCGCTAAAAGCAGAAAGAAGCTGTAGAGTTTTATGGGGAAATTCGGAAAGCGTCTTCATTAGCATACACTTAACAATTTAAAACTTTTAAAGTCACTAAATTAGCCGAGAGTCTTAATCAATGTTTCGTGAATTTTCGAGAAATATGCAAATTATCCACACTTTATGCCGATGACTTTTCATTTAATTAAAAACTTTTCCCAGGCAAGGCGACTGGCAAATTGCTTCGAATTGAAAATTGTTGCTGGAAGGTCAGAGCACTCAACTCGATGACTTTTAGAGGGTCTAAAACAATGTTTCAATGTTTCGACTCTCAGGTCAATCCCTGGATATTGATACGCTTTTGTCCCTTTTGTTTTGCTGTTGCAGCCCTTTTGAAAGATAAATCTTAATGTCTATCTAATCAATAAATAATTGGCATGTCCTGTTGACGCAGCCTCACAAAATATCAATTTCACTGTAATCGAAATCCATAGACAAATCTGAGATAAGCCAATTGTAAACAAACGGAAAAAGGTTTTCCCACACAACCTCAACTCTGCAAAAAAATAAAACCCAAAAATGTTTGAAACAATTTTTGAAGCGAATCAGCAGGACAAAAATGAAATGAAATACTTTCGATTGACATATACGAATTTTGTTGTGATGGAATCCATTGTTTACAGGACTCGAAATGAACTTGTTATTCGAGTGGAGGGAAAAACAAAGAGAAAAACAAAAATAATGCATTTGTCTGCGGGCGGGGTGATGTGGAAAATTTTGTGCGGAGTTCAGCAGGAAAGAGAGACGGAAAAGGATGAGTTTTGTCCTGTCACGACTCCTTCGACACAAATTTAATATTGTAAATGGAAATGGAATGCTCACTCCGAAAAAAAATAAACGGAAACCAAAAGGTATACAAAGTAAAGACAACTTCATGGAAACGTATTTTTGTTTCTAGAAAAAATGTTAATGTTTCTAATATTAAAAAACCAACAATTGACTTTTATATATTATAAATTTAAAGATCTACTTTTTTTTTTTTTCTTGATAATAAAGTCACACAATTTTGAACCAATCTCAACGAAAGATATTTTTGGTATCGAAAAATCTAATAATTTGGATTTAATTAAATAGTAAAAATGGTTAATCAAATAAATGTGAAAGCCGAAATTTTGAAGAATAATGAAAATATATCTTCAGTTTTTAGACTCTTGTCTGCTTTAATAAGCTCTTTATGTTTTATCCAAAGCATTCCTCTTAATCTTAACAAACAAGGCGAAATACTTTCTAAAAAATATATTTTAAAGTGTAAAGTGAGGGCAAGTGAAGTGTAAAGTGTCCCGGCACTTAACCGTCCAATTGATTTTCGACAAACACTTCACCTTTCGCTTGTTTTCGCAGCTGACGGCTAGTGTCAACATTCAGCATCGGAATGCCAAATGCGAATCGCGAAATCAAACTATGCAAATGAAGGCTGGAGCTCGTGACCCGCGAATCGCTTTAATCAAACCCGAAAAGGTGGCCTGTCACTAAATGAAATATATGTAAATTTCATAAATGAAGTGAACACACATCCATCCAGTTCTCATGGCGCGGCATCAATATATCATCAATATTAAAATGCAATTACGGGCTGCCGCCTGCCAGCTGCCTGCTGGGGTAATCACATAAAAAATTAACAAAAGAATTGCGCTAAATGTTGGGCTCGACCCGCTGGATACCTTGATTTTGCGTCATTCATGGCCGCCATTTCCCCAGCAGTTTTTACCGCAGTTTTGCCCCTGAGAGCTCGCCTAAAAGTATGCCACGGAAAACTCAAGTAACTCCGACGGGATTTTCACCAGCACTTCTGCTGGGTTAAAGTTTTCCTCGCCATTTATTCAGTTTCAACGGTTCTAGTTGGCTTTTTCGCGTAATTGTCAGGTTGTCACTCTCCGTGTTGGGTAAACTTTGATGTTAATTCTCTTTGGGTATTTCGTGGAAAAGCTGGGAAATCTCTGGCTTTTCAACGGTTTTTGGTTTTCATTGTTGACCAAAATTGGAAAACTGTGGGGATCTAGCATCCAATGTTGGATTGAACAATAATACAAGCAATTGCCATTTTTGTTCAGGTAACAATTTGCAACAATACGTTTTGAAGGCATAGAAAAATATTTAAATTTAATGCACTTCACTTGTTAACTCTTGTTTTTCATTTAAGTGATAGATTTTACTATTTCAACAGTTGATCCCTGCAGAGAATAAATACTGTTATATTAAGTACTATCTTAATTTTTATAAAATTCTACTTGCAACAAAGTTTGTTAAGCTGGCTAAAAGAAAACAAGAATCTATGTTTCTTTGCATTTATTTTACCACATGAATGAACAAGTAAACATGGTTAAAACTTTGTATGCTAAATGTGTGCAAAATTATGTATGCATTTGACTGTTAAAGTTGGAATTAGTTGATGAACAAAGTTAAATTTAAGCACCTTCCTACTAACTTTTTATTCCTTACTGTCAGAGACACAATTCACGTATATTGCCGCATTTTAAATAAATTTCTGGAATATAACAGCCCCTGCAAATCTAAAAATATTTTGTTCTCATACAAATTTGAATAAATTTAGAAGATAATAAATATTTTACTTATACGGATAACACAGACCCTCCTTCCTTTTCAATATCTCAATCAATTCAGGCTAATCCGAGTACGACCTGTTTCACATTTCCGCTTGATCAACCGGTAAACCAAAGTCCACCGCAATTATTCAGATACCCCTTAACTAACCGCATCGAGTTACAATTACCATTGCCAGAAACCATTACAATCGATTCAATATTTGTCAGGGAAATTGTCATTAATATATAACGAGTGTGCTGCAGAAGTGTCCAATTTCCAGGGAGGCGACTCTGATTGCCCGGCTAATAATAAAGATTCAAAAAATAAAAGCTCGGCTCACAGTTAATCTAGTTGGAGACCAGCAGCCACTAGCACTTTACTCTTTTCTCGCTTGGTTTCGCCACTCCAACTATTTTTTTTCACCCCACGACCACCTTTCTCGTATAATTCCCCACACGAGAAAAAAAAACTTTAAAGATCCATTTATCTTAATAAATGACATGCATGGTTGTTATATCTTATTTTATGTTTTCCAAACTATATGGATAAAGCTTTATGAATCCGCACTTTATATTCATTAAGAAAAGATAAACCATAAACTAATGATTTTTCTTGTGGTATATGATAACTAAAATAAAAGACTGAACTATAGATAAAAGGTTAAAATTCATTAGAAACAAGGTTTTAATAGAAGGTTAGGGTTTGAATAAAATCAAAATGTCGAATGCGTTTTTTATTTTAAACCTGTGTCACGAAAGGACAAACTTATTAAATATTTTTTCAAACTATAAGTGTCACTTGCACAAAATTAAGATATAAGATTCGATAAGTCAGATAGAGACTTTTGGATATTAATATTTTTTTCTGTTTGAATAAACAAAAATTATTAATTATTATTATTATTATCATAAAGTTGCAATTACGACTTTTGTTTTTAAAGACGTGTCGATGGCTCTTCAACCTTTTGAATTGTGATAAACTACTATTGTCTTATTCTATAAATTACCAAATCAATGAACTAATTTAAATTGAAAATCAGCCCAAGAGATGGACACTTTTGGCTATATTTTTCCCGGTGCAAACCTCTCACTAGAGCTTATGTATAATGCATGGCATCTCTCGACTCTTGGCTTGTAAACGTAGCCAGGCAACGGCCAACAACTTTGACTGGTCTTAATCGCTGGCAAAGGAAAACCCGAGGAAAAGCGACGGCGGGGGGCTCGTGAAAACTGTCAGCGTCATTGCTATTGATGTCCGTCCTCGCACTTGGCTTTTAATATTCAAAATAGGAAAATGGCACAGGCACCCAAAAACGAACCTAAAATCGCAGTATGAACAGAAACAACATTGTGCTGGAAAAATGCCGCTGTCGCTGACAGTTGACGCCAGGAATTTGTATTTATATTTTCACGGTTGGCTTTTCTTGGCTGGTTTTTATTTATTACTTGTATTGCTTTCTTTCATTTATTTTTTGACAATTTTTTTTGGAGGCACTGGAGGCACTGAGACACTGGGAAAACGGAGATGCGGACAAAGAACAGACCGACCGACGCGGGCGAGAAAAGCGGGGAGAGACTGGCTCGTCGGGCAGTCGGAATTCAACTGAATCCGCTGCCAGACGGCCAAAGAGACCAGACCGGCAGAGCCACCCGCGCCTCCAGCACCACCAGCACCATCAGCACCACCAGCACCACCGGCACCACCGACCCCCCAGCCCGCACCACTTTTTCTCTTCGTTTTTCAAGAGACATCGCTTTCTTCTGCGGAGCAATGCCATGCAAAATAGCCAAATAGGTGAGTATTACGCACAAAGAGAGAAAGTTTCTCTGAGAAGATTGCCAAAAAGAGAAATAGTGAGCGGAATAGTTAACAGGGAGAGAGTCTCCCAAGGCGAAAAGAGAGAGAGAGCTTTTTCCAGACCACCTCCCTCTCCGGAAAAGAAAAGGAAAACACCACCGAAACTGGAAAACTCTGCAAATTGTCGGCAAAAATATATGGTAGCCAAGTTTTTGCAGCACAACAAAAAAGCTCTCAATGATTACAACTTACACCAGAGAGAGAGGGAAAGATGGCTAGGAAAGAGAGAGAGAGAAAGAGCGAGGTAATAGTAAGGTAGAGCGCGGTAATAGTAAGGCAGAGCGAGGGGGATATAATTTTGACTTGTAATTGAAATTTCATGGATTATTAGTTCACCCAGACAGTATCTGGGTGGATAGTAAAAAACTGTTTGAAAGGAAATCTGTGCGGCTCTTCCATAAAACCATCAACCACCCACCCATATTTGAAGCCACCCATCAACCCCACTTCTGGCCGCCTTGGAACCAACTGTTGATTGAGGCCACCAAAATAGCTTTGGACTTAGGTTGAGGATGAGGGGATTCCCCGGTTAGGCATTGGAATTTCTGCTCACTTCTTTCGGGTGCTGTGCTGGCCCCACTCCCACCTTAACCCAATCGACGGGACCCCTTCGCAACCCCAACCGAAAAGTCTCTGGTTAATGAAGCGCTTTATTGGACCATCGCCAAGGGCCGAAGAAGAGGTGAATGGAGACCCGACTCACGCTCTTCGCCGGTTTATATGGGTCTTTGTGCCACCAAGTGTTGAAGGTCAGGCCTCGGGGGCCAAAGCCTTTCTGCTTTTTCGGTTTCGGCTTTGTTGAGTGTTTGAGCTGTTATTGCAATAGTAATTTTTGGTAATGAAATCGAAACAAATACCAAAGGTGGCAGTAAATTGGTTTCCAAAACGCTATTCCGCGCAGCATATAAAAAGGCTTAGCAACTTATTCGAGGGTCTACAAAGGTGATGTGATAATAGATTACAAAATGAAATAACTTACTGGCTTAAGACTTACTCAGAGTTCCTTCAATTAGTAGCTCAAAAGTTATTAAAACGCTTTCACCGATTCTTAAAATTATATACTAGTCAAACTATTTAACAACTTATATAGGATGTGGAGTTTAGTAATTCTATCGAAAATGTATTTATAGAATAAATTCCTTGCTTGTGTAAAATGATTTCTTTTGTGCCCGTAAATTAAAATTTATGTTATGTTATACCGTTTTGAAAATCGAAAGCATTCTAAAGCTTAAAAAAAAATACACTTAAATAAGATTACCCCAATAACCTGAACCAATTTTAGAAGAACGTCAGATTTTGAGACCCCAACAAATGCGAAAAAACATTCTTAAATACTTTAAAAATATTTCATGTCATTTTTTTATAAAATATAAAATGAAATTATAAGACAATACAAATCTATTACTTTGTAATATTCTGGAAATGTGAATAAATAAACAGAAATATGAATAAGCACTTAAAACTACTTTTGATACTAATACATATTTCGCATTTCTTTATATTACTGTAGTGTTCATAAATATTCTAAGCACAATCCCATGACCAACAGAAATTACAAACATAGAGGTTATCTAGGATCAAATTTAATAAGACAATAACAGAACGTGTCGAGAGCTCGGAAGTTCGTGTGAAATCAAACCCCATTCTCAACTGATAAGTGCTCAAAGCCCCAAAATTTAGTTGCCTCTTGAAGCTGATCGAATTCACATTTGCCGTTTAGAAGCAAACACCGTTTGCACACATTAAAAATGTCTATTTGGAGAGCAATTATCTACTACTTGTACACTCACATTGGGAAATTTGATTGGGAAATCTCCCCGGATCTAACGCAATACCAGCAAATTGGCAACCGATATTTTATCTTCGAGAACGACGTTGAGTTGAGTTGGACTGATGCCGAAAAAGCCTGTCAAAAAAAAGGAGGACACTTAGCGACCATAAAAGACGAAGACGAGATGTACCACATTGTATATCAAATCGAGGATTTAACATACTACTGGCTGGGCATCAACGATCATGACAATAAAGGCGACTTTATGTCCTTGGCTTCCGGCAAGCAATTCCCTTTTTTGTGGTGGGCGGACTATGAACCAATCTACGCAGAGCACAAAAAGAACTGCGTTTCTATCCTTGATGGCCATATGTGGCTTAGGGATTGCGATATGCTAAGCAATTTTATTTGCCAGGCAGATAAAGAATTTTAATTTACAAAAAATAAATAAAAATATTTGAAATGTAATTTTATTCTTCGCACTATAATGTCCTTTTTTGAATGTCAGATTGGTCAACATTTTTAAATACTGTGGACTTTATCTAAAAAAACTTATATTATATACTCTGACCGGCAAACGAGCAAAATTTCTAAATTGTCATGTTGGTAACAATTTGTTAGGCGATGGGGATTGCGTTACTACCTTGGTTTTTATCTGCAAATTATTTGCAAGTTAGAAATGTTGAATACTTTAAAAATATATCTATATAAAATATAATAAAAATTGAATTGTAATTACTTGGTAATTTTCTGGATATTTCAATAAATATACAGAAGTATGTATAAACACAAAAATTATTTCTGATACTAATATATATTGTGCTATATATTGTATTTGTTTCTATTTCTATATTCTACGCACAAACCCATGACCAACTGAAATTACAAAAATAAAGGTTATCTAGGATCAATTTTAAAAAGAGAATAAGAGGACTTGTTGAGAGCTCGGATTTCCTCTGAAGAGAGAATCTAAATTTAATTGATAATTCTTCAAAGCCACATATAAAATGAGGCAAGCGAGCCCCAAAATTTAGTAGTCTCTTCAAGTTGATCGAATTCACATTTGCCGTTTAGAAACAAGCAAAAATTAAAAATGTTTTTTTGGGCAGCAATTCTTTACTACTTGTTCACTCATATTGGTAAAATTAATTTTGAAATCTCCCCGGATCTAACGCAATACAAACAAATTGGCGACCGATATTTTATCTTCGAGAGCGATGTTGAGTTGAGTTGGACTGATGCCCAAAAAGCCTGTGAAGAAAAACGAGGACACTTAGCGACCATAAAAGACAGTGAAGAGTTTTTCCGCATCATGTATGAAGTCGAAGATTTAAAATTCTACTGGCTGGGCATCAACGATCATGAGAATAGAGGCGAGTTTGTCTCATTGGCTTCCGGCAAGAGAGACCCTTTTTTGTATTGGCAGGAACACGAACCAAGCTACACGGAGAACAAAAAGAACTGCGTTTTTTATTTTTATGTCAAAATGTGGGTGGGGGATTGTGATGTTCCAAGAAATTTTATTTGCCAGGCAGGTCGAGAATTTTAGTAGCTCAAAAAAAAAAAAAAAAGAAATTTGAAATGTAATTTTAAATTAATTACGAGCTAACGAGCAACATTTCTAAAGTGGAACAATTTATAAGCTTTTTTATCAACTGCAAATTACTTGCATGTTGGAAATTTTAAATACTTAAAAAATTATTTCATGTAATTTTTATATAAAATATATAAAATTACGTTGTAAGACAATACAAATCTATTCATTTGTAATCTTTTGGAAATGTGAATAAATAAACAGAATTATATATACGCTACTAAAACTATTTCTAATACTAATACATATTTTGTGCTATATTTCTAATTTGTTTCTGATGCTGTATTGTTCATATATATTCTACGCACAAACCCATGGCCAATAGAAATTACAAACATAAAGGTTATCTAGGATCAAATTTAATAAGAGAATAACAGAACTTTTTGAGAGCTCGGATTTTGTCTCAAGAGAGAATTCAAATTTAATTGATAATTGTTCAAAGCCACATATAAAATGAGGCAAGCGAGCCCCAAAATTTAGTTGTCTCTTCAAGTTGTTCGAATTCACATTTGCCGTTTAAAAACAAGCACAAATTAAAAATGTTTTTTTTGGCAGCAGTTTTTAACTACTTGTTCGTTCATTTAATGGGTGAATTTAATTCGGAAATCTCCCCGGATCTAACCCAATACAAGAAAATTGGCAACCGATATTTTATTTTCGAGAGCGATGTTGAGTTGAGTTGGACTGATGCCCAAAAAGCCTGTGAAGAAAAACGAGGACACTTAGCGACCATAAAAGACAGTGAAGAGTTTTTCCGCATCATGTATGAAGTCGAAGATTTAAAATTCTACTGGCTGGGCATCAACGATCATGAGAATAGAGGCGAGTTTGTCTCATTGGCTTCCGGCAAGAGAGACCCTTTTTTGTATTGGCAGGCACTTCAACCAAGCTACATGGATGTCGAAAAGAACTGCGTTACTTTGTTTAATGTCAAAATGGGCGTTAGGGATTGTAATTTTCTAAGCAATTTTATTTGCCAGGCAGATAAAGAATTTTAATAACTCAAGAAAAATAAATGAATTTCAAATGTAATTTAAGTCTTTGCACTATAATGTTCTTTTTTGAATGTCAGAATGTTCAACATTTTTAAATGCCTTAAGGTTTATCTAAAAATACATATCTTATATATATTCTTACCGGCCAACGAGAAAAATTTTTAAAGTGGAATTATGGTAACAATTCATAAGATTAGAAATTTTAAATACTATAAAAACATTTCAAATTTTTGCACATAAAATATAAAATGAAAATGTAAGACAATAAAAATCTTTTACATTGTAATCTTTTGGAAACGTGAATAAATAAACAGAATTATGTATACGCAACTAAAACTATTTCTAATACTAATACATATTTGGTGCTATATTTCTAATTTGTTTCTGATGCTGTATTGGTCATATATTTTCTACGCACAATCCATGGACAATAGAAATTACAAACATAAAGGTTATCTAGGATCAAATTTAATAAGAGAATAACAGAACTTTTTGAGAGCTCGGATTTCGTCTCAAGAGAGAATTCAAATTTAATTGATAATTGTTCAAAGCCACATATAAAATGAGGCAAGCGAGCCCCAAAATTTAGTTGTACCTTCAAATTGATCGAATTCACATTTGCCGATTAAAAACAAGCACTACGTGTTCTCTCATATTGACGAATTTAAAGGAAAAAGTTTATTAAAATAAGAAGTAAATCATAAAATAATACTGTAGTTTTAATATTATTAAAATTTCTTTAAAAATAGTTGGATCATTAAATTGGGAAAATAGTTATTAGAAATCTTTAGAGAAAAAAGGTTTTCTATTGAATTGATAAGCGTTCAAATACTCTTATCAAGACAGCAAAGTAAGCTCCACAAATTTATTTTCCTTTTCAAGTTCATTGTATTCGCGTTTTTTGTTTAAGAAATATCTTATTAAGTCTACGATCATACAAAAGAAAGGCAAACTTATTGCCATTAGCAGTAAAATGAGGAAAGATTCTTTTTACTGGCTGGACATAAATGATCCGGAAAAGAAAGCGGATTTCTGTAAATAAAAAAATACATTTTAATCTTGATGAAAAAGGGAAATATATTTTTATTAACATTAAAGTAAGTTTTTTTAGTTCCCTAACAATCCCAGTGAAATATGTTTTGTTTGTTTTTGGTGTTCAATAGATTTCTTTATTGCATTTGTTTATCATTTTTTATATATATTGTTCAATTATATATATATAAATTTATATATAATTAGTTTAATTTGGTTTGTTCATGAATTATTGAGAGAACAATTTGTTTTGTTTAGTTCAAATAGTATACAATTTGCTTAACTATACAATTAAAAAACAGTTTCGAAATCATAGCGAGAACAATACAACGATATAAACAATTGTTTGTATCCATTTCCTATAGCTTGCAATATTTAGTATTAATGTAGTTATTATTAATGCTTTGTTCATTGTAAAAACTTAACAAATGTTTTGCAAACTTCGTTTATTTGTTGCCCATCTTCGATCTCAATGTTGCTTAAGTTTTGCATCCTATTATTTTGCTTGCTTTTGTTCCTTTGTTTGTTCTTAGTAATTATTATGTTTATTCTTACAAATATGTAGACAAAATGCTTGCTGAGAGATATATATTCAAAATGTACAAGAGAATTAGCTAATGACTTGCGAAAGTAAAATCAAAGGAAAGTCGGGAAAAACAATTTGCAAACCTGTTTGTTTTTGAACCACGCGAACTCCAAAATACTTTATTTGGGCTAAATCCACCCACTTAACCCCTAAGCAGTTTGTAAACTTTTTCAACAAATTCAAGTTAACTGAACGGAACTGTAAGGAATTCCCAGCCGCTTCTAGATTCTTTGTTTGTTTTAAAATTATTCGTGGAAGGAGAGAAGGGTTCCCATCAAAATTTATTAGAACTAGTTTGCATTTTAAGTGGTAGAAATTTGAAATTTTCGTTAAGGTCTCTCTGTTTGTTGATATGTAAGCCAACTGTTCAGGTTGGAAAAATATAAGAAACGATTATTTCTCAGCTTACCGAGTAATCCCAGCATGCAAGTGAGTGATGAGAGAAAAGTGCCAAGAGATGGAAAATTTCGTTTGTTTTTCCTAAAAACTTTTGCGTCTTTCGTTGATGAAAATCAGCACCTTTAGCATTTTAAGTTCGGAGAAAAGTTAAAGTCAACACGTGCCTGGCTTGAATGATTTTTTAAACAGTATATGTACTTTTTGATTGGTTCCTGTTTAATTAAGCTTCGCTAACACCGAGTTTGAGTTGGAGTCTTCCTTTGTAAATATATCAAATTAAAGCTTTCAAACCGAAGTCGAGTCTTTACACAACGCATAAGGAACTGGCAAACCGAGTTGTAAAGCATCTAGGTTTATATACACTCCTCGTCGATTTAATATCTATGGCTTATGTAAAAAATGGATCGTTAGTAAGCTTGCATTCGGTAAAAACACTATGTATGGTTAAAAACGTTGCTTTCGCTCTGTCTTGGTTATCTCTCGATGGTCAAATGTTGTCGTCAAGCAATTGGATTATCTATATTTAGCTAAGGTTATGTTTAGGTTCGATATTGATAGGTATGTCGTGATATGGTGAACGAAACTTGCGAGTCTATTTATTGCCTTTGATCAGAGATGGCTGGATCGTTCTTATAAAATATATGGTTTTTCTTTAATGTTAACCACAACACAATATTTAATACAGTTCAATTCCGGAATTAAAGCAAAATCGTCTCGTTCTGAACTTATGTAAATTTTATTTGAATAGTTTTCCATAAGGATTATTGCTTTTTATATCTGATGTGACGTAATATATATATGATTTGGTGTTTAAAAATAATGAACTAATTTATGAAAAGAGTAAAAAAGCGTAAACCATATAGTTGGTTATTTAACTAAACCTCTTCCGACAATCAAAGAATACTTCTAATAATAAATAGAATCACAATTGATTTGATTTTGAGGCTGTTCTCCAATTAATTCCCACTCTAATGTGAATATATGATATTCATTTCGATATTTGGTGTATTAGACTCTTTGAAACACAGTGAGTGATATGACTGAAATAAGGACCATCGATGATCAATGATAAGTGAGGCCATCTCTGAGACACTCCTTCTTCGTCCTCTTGCGAATACGTATGCGAAGGCTGTGATATCGAATAGATATTGCTTATTTGGGGGATATGGGGAGAGTGTATAGATATCAGGTGGCTTGGGTCCCTTGGCTGCCTTGGTGACTTAGAGGAAGGCCTTCTTGCTGGTCTCCTGTGTGGTCGTGGTTGTGGTGGTGGAGATGCCCGAGTCCTTGCCCACACTCGCAGTGGTGGACACGGCAATGCTGGGCACCACCATGCTGGGTGGTGCTGCTGGTGGAGGTGGTGGTGCAGCAGTGGTGCTTCCAGTCCCCGATGCAGGGGGCGTGGCTGCCAGGGGGGTGGGTACTCGGGGCTGGAACGAGGGCTTGCCCATCGCCAGGGCAGGATTTAGGTCCAACATTGTCCTGGGACTCATCGCCACGATACTAGCGCCCAGTGGACCTGCGAAAAGTTGAGCAACTTTTTGTTTTTAACCCCGCCACAGAAAGGATTATCAGTTTCGGTGGGATAGGAAGTAGGTGGGTGGATTTATATAGCCGGAAACAATAGATAGATATATATAGTAGTGGGAAGTCCAGGAGAGTAAGAGAAAAACAGAGAAAGAAAAAGAGAGAGAGAGAGAGAGAAATAAATATTATTTTCATTAAGTCGGTTAGTCAAGCTGGAGAGTCCAAATTCGGTAAACTTCGAATTTTATTATGGCAGGTGGGAGATACATTTTTTTTTTTTCATTTTCAAAATTGCTGATGGTAATTACTGGGTGCACTTGGTTACTACGATATACGAGGGGTGGGGGTGGTTTTCTGAGGGAGGTGTAACACGAACACGAGTACAAACATCACACACATCGACAACTATGAAACACTAATCACACTCTAAGACTCGGGTCAAAGTTCGGGTCACATGCAGCATGCTCGATAAATAGTCAAATAAATACACACACAGGAGGCTAGATACAATATATCTGCAAACTACATTGGGCTAAGATTTCCGCTCATGTGGATAACTTGGACTCAGGCAGAGGGGTCAGCAGTGGGGGCGGGGGCGTGGCAAACTTTGTAGAATCAAATGCTGGGAAATCGGATTGGTGAAGGTGGCTCTATAGTTTCTGCTTGCTACGAACTAGTTTCGAAGTTTTTCAACTATTTGACACTTTTGGTTTTGGGGATTTTACGGGTTGGAAGAGAACAAGAAAGTTGGAAGTTTGTTAGGGGTAGATAATAAAGGTTTTCTTAACCAACACACACCCGCCCAGCAGAGTCCGAGTTTTGGTTAGCTGATAGCATGATAGATGAACGAACCGAGGATTTCTTATTGCTTTACATTTTGTATTTGACTGAGGTTTCGTTTTGATTTCGTTTCGTTTCTTTTTTTCGATTTTGTTGCTGAGTTTTTTTCTTGTTTCTTGTGTCTTGAGCTGGCTTAACAAATTACAAAATATCTTTCTGGTTCTGTTCTGTTTTTTGTCTTAGTCGAAACTGAAGGCCATATCTGAAATACAAGAGTTCGAGATAATACAAAGTTGTTTCCATGTTTTTTGATCAATTTTATATATAGCTAAGGGATCTCTGATTCGGGGCATTGAGACTAAAACAACAAAAAAAATCCACAAAATTACACACGCACACACAGAGAAAGAGAAGATACGGTTACAGATCTGAATATATATAGTATCTTATACATTATACACTGGCAACCAAGAAACGAACGAGCCAGAACTGAAGAACAACACGTACACGATATATAATATATAATATTATTTATGTAAAGATAGGTGGAGAAATATATAGAGAGAGAGAGAGAGGAAAACACGTAGGAAATTACATATTGTAGTTATATATACGATTATATAGCAGGTTGAAGTGGTAGTAGTAACAGTAGATAGCAGTAGCAGACGTCGCCGACGCGAGTAACGAGTAATCATAGTAATCATATGCATATCTATAGCTATATGGCATCCAGATATATGTTCTTCGATCCAACGTACCACGATCCGTTTCAATATCTGATCTTTATCCAGTCGTCGGGGTTTTTCTCTCTACTTTTCCTTTCATTTACTCATAGATCAGTTTGCCGAATTCTTATATAGAAATGATCATCTCTCATTGCAAGTTTCAGCTTGGAAGTAATGGTATGGGGGATTATTGGTTCTTCGGCTGGTTCTGTTGTTGTTGTTGATGTTGTTGTTGTTGTTTCGTGGTTCATGTTGTTGTTGCTGTTGTTGTGTTCTGCGGCTTAGAGCAGCCTGCTCTTTTTGCCATCACGCGGTTTGCCAATCATTGTTGTATATTCATCTATTTACACAAGATTTTGGGGTTTGGATTGGATCGTTTATCAATAAAATTAAATTATATTAAAAGTAAACGAAAGTACATGGAGCAAAGATATCAACATGAAAAATCAAAGGTTTAAATAGGTATATATAATAAAGAGTCTCGTATCTGGGTATCATAATCATTGAAGAAAGGGTATATATATATATATATATATTGGTACGATACATGTTCTTGTATTTTGCTGACTCAATGGAAAAAGTAAATCCTAAACTGATTGGAGGGCGATGACTTTGAATATACAAGTATGCCTTCGATGGATGGAAAAGGGGTGAAGGTCTGCTTATTAAATGATGTGGTAATGACTTGAATCTTTGGCTTTATAGCTGGCGTTTGGGATATTTATGGAGATCGATGAGTTGGAAAGAGGAATATAGAAAAGATATTTATATTAAATGTAACCTTTCCAAGCTTTAGCATTCGGTTATTGTGTTAAATATATTGAAGAACTTTCTTAAGAGCAACTGGGCATATGAATTCGGTAACCTTTTTACAGTACATTTATTCAGTTAATTTTTGGTTATATATTTTTCTATTTACATTCCAATCGATTTCCCATTTTTCCTCCATAATCCACCATTATAAGTCCCACTGAATTAATTGCGTGAAATGAAAGCTTAGCTCGAAAGTTATAAAATGGAATATGAATAAAGAAGCCTTAAATGCATGGTAATTACATAGAGTACATATATACACGTACACGACGAATGATATGTTATATAATGGATATAGAATAGCCGAAAAGGGGAAGCGCACCCAAGATCATAAGTCGTTTTGGGTTCAAGATTCCTATTTCTTGGCTGTACAAACTGGGCTCTTAATATACTATCAATTACTATTAATATTCATTTGCCAGGATAAAACTGCGAGACGGCACAAAGGATAACGAGTATTTATTACTGGGTTGTGTGTTGTAAAGTTAATCCATTGAACTCGATTACTTTCGTACTGAGGGTGCAGCTGTGCGAGCTTTTAAAGACAGGTTAAGAACTTGGTTGGCTGGTTTACTCGTTTTTGGTACTTTTAGTGGTATACTTGGTTTTTTGGCGGTGCCTTTTTGAAGCGCAGCTCGGTTCAAATGGGTTTTTTTCTTTTTTTTTTTTTGTGGCTTTAGCTTGATGCTTGCATTTGCTTGGATTGTGGGGATTCGGTGTCAATCGAGTGAGGACACACAAAGACTCACCTGACTTGGGGCTGACCAGGTCCTTCGTTTTATTGTTCATGCGACGAGGCCCCGTGCCCCCGGATCCCATGGGACCGGAATGGGGACCCGAGCCTGGGGTGCCACAGCCACTGACACCGCCAGGGGCACCTGAAAAATTAACATTTGTTTAGAATTTCCAAGAGAATGTAGTATTTTAGTAACTACTGATTCAATGACCTTAATCTATTTTCTTACCATCACTATAATTATGAAATGTTCTTTCCAAAATTTACTTTACAAAAGCTTTCAAACATGTCCCCTTGCTAATTTTATCTTAGAAGGCTTAATTGGTTTAGTAGACACGACAATCGTGATTTACAATATATATAGAAAGATGACTTTTACAAATGAAATTATTAAATTCGGCTTGGCAATATTCAGGAAATTAAATTGCTTTGTAATTTCCTGATCTCATGATTTCTATTCATTCATTTCCTTTTTTTTTTATTCCTAAAATACATTTCATCAACTGCCTTGTTAATCATTTAACAGGCATTCACTAATAGTTTTAAATCTCTTTTATAGACAGTATTTATCGGTATTATTGAAAAACCCCATCATAGTGGTGCTTTTTGGATCTAAAATATGTTTCACAAAATAACTAAATAATATCTCTGAGGATTTTGTGTATTGTTGGTTTTTAAAACTCTTGAAAAATCTCTTGTTGTCGCAGAATATGTACAATTTTTGATATTTCCCCAATGAACAATTTGTGTTTGTCCCTGTTTTCAATGACAAGTTAAACTTTCATTTTCATTTTAATCCTCAACTGCTCTGTAAATTAATTTGTTTTAAGTCTTTTTTATAGACAAAAAATATCGGGATTATTAAAAACCCCTCATAGTGATGCTATTTCACGCAATAACTAAATAAAGTCTCCGAAGATTTGGCACCTGGTTGGTCTCAAAACCACTTGACAAATCTCTTGATGTCCCGGGATGTGTACAATTTGTGATGTGCTTGTGAGTGGGTGTGTTGCCCCAATGGACAACATTTGCTTGGCCCACTTTTCAACCAGCTCTCAGATGGACTCACCTGGCAGTCGGGGCTGTCGCGGCTGCTCGACGGGAAGCACTCGTCTCCGCTTCTTTGGCAGTTTGGCCCTGGCCTGCGTGTGCGAGTAGTACATGGCGAAGTTGCTGACGATGACGGGCACTGGCAGTGCGATGGTTAGTACGCCGGCGAGGGCGCACAATGCGCCCACGAACATGCCGATGTAGGTCTTGGGGGCCATGTCCCCGTAGCCCACGGTGGTCATGGTGACCAGGGCCCACCAGAGGCCCAGCGGGATGCTGTTGAAGTCGTTGTGCGGATTCGGCTGGATGCGTTCCGCATAGTAGACGAGGCTGGCGAAGATCACGATGCCCAGGACGAGGAAGAACACCAGCAGGGTCAGCTCCTTGGCCGAGGCCCGGAACGTCTGGATCAGGATCTTCAGGCCGGACGAGTGGCGCGTCAGCTTGAACAGACGCATGATGCGGATGATCGAGAAGAACTCGAGGATGTCAGCGTTCTCCAGATGCGATGCGAATCGCTGAAGCACTAGATCGATATAAAAACTAAGCGTCGCTATGTAATCTATGATGTTAACAGATGACTTGATGAATTCGCACTTGTTCGGCGATGAGATAAAGCGCACCTGGAAAAGGAATAGTATTAGTTTTACATTTTACTCTTAGCAAAATGGGGTTATAAGTCAGGATCTCTATGAAATTTAGTTTGCAATTTAGGGCTTAATTGAAAAAATTTTAAAATATTTTGTTTAAAAACTGTTAACAGTTTTAAATTGTAAAAACAATTCCCTTTAAAATATAGTTTGAGCTGATTCTATCAGTTTTAAATATTCTTCACTCGAAGAGAATTTTCATTTGACATTCTGACTATTTAATACCTTTTATTCAATCTCTTACCAATATTTCAAAGGTAAACCACGCATTGCATACGCATTCGATATAGAAGAAGGCTATGTGCGCATTGGTCTGGGTTTTGTCCAAAAACCAGCCGTTACTTCCATTCGCAGTTTTCACTGTAATATTCCGGACATAGGGCACCCGCATATCGGGATGGGTCTTCAGGCAGAACGACAGGATCGAAATGCAGATGAAGAACACCGAAACCACGCCAATGGTCTGAAAAATAAATACGATATTTTAAGATTAAATTGAATAAATATATACATATAAATATATAAATAAACCTACAATATTTATGAAATGATTAATGCTTTAATATGCATTGAATTTAATTCACTTATACTTGAACAAATGCGACGCTGAATACGTATTGCAAAACTAAAATCTAAAGCACTTTGTAATTACTTATTAGATTGCTTTTAAATGGAAATTTTATGTGGGTGTTCTCCTTACTCATTCGTAAAATTGTGGAAATTATTTATAGCTTAATTGAAATGAGAATTTAAGTGTTTGTTCCGCCAAATAAATTTCTATATAATTTGAACTAATGCATTCAAAAGTTACAGTAAATTATAAATGAAAATATACTATAATTTGGTTCATAGACTTATAGGCAATATAGGCAATTTAAGTTTTAAAGAAGTGGGAATAAATAAATATTAAATAACAACATATATGTATATTCCGCTTACCTTGGCGGCATTGGAACTGTAGGGCTCGTCGAACAAGGACCAAATGCGCGGCTTCATCTCCTGCCACCAGGATATAGTGCCTTTGTAGTAGTCCTCCTCGAACCCAAATTTGCGTGCCAATTCCTCGTCGGACGGTTTTTCCGTATCCAGATCGAGACGATCCAATACGGCGAGGGTTTCCTGAGTGTCGCGATGCTACAAATGGTTCAATAAAAATGTTATTAAATATTATCAATAAATTTGAATAGGTAACTGACCTGTGTATAGGTCATCCAACAGCAGGGCTCCACTTGGTTCGAGTCTAGGCCCCAAAACTCCAATTCCTCTTCAAACAGCGGTCCGCATACATCTGTGGGATAATGCAGCTTACCGGTTCTGGAAAATTCATTATTTTTAGTAATATTAAAAGTATGGTTAATATAACTACCAACCCACCTGTAATAGTTGAGCACTTGTGCGAAAACGCCCGGATGCCGATCAAAGAAGTACTCATTCAATATCGGATCGTAATTGGCCAGGGCTTCGGTCAATCGCGATAATCGCGTGGCCGGGATCTTTTTCAGCGTGGCCTTGTAGGTCTCGTGCCTAATGCCACCCACATTGAGCACCACCCGGTTCTCCGAGTCCATATTGATCAGGTTCATGGCTGCATGCGCATAGTGTTGCATATTTTTAGGTATATAAGTCATTGTCTCAATTAGGAAATCAAAAGTCAATCATAGGGAATTAAGTTTGCTGGTTGGCAAACAAACTGAAATTGTTGAAAACTTTGTGAGCACCGTCTGTTGATTTTTGTATATTTAGAGAGTGATTCTTAGCACAAATTAAATCGAATCGAATCAAGTATATAAAAATGATGTTGTTTAAAGATATAAAGTGTTTCATCATTTCATTTGCAGCTACTTCTTAGAATTATGGTGTTCAGTGTATGTTATTTTTTGGGGGTTTTTTATTACATGCGCTTCTGCTAACTAATTAAAATATTTTGTGGGTGGTTTTCTCTGAGTTGTTTTCCTTTCTTTGGTGGGTGTTTTGTTAAGTGAATATTTTCGATTTGTTTTGATTTTCTACTGGCCAACCTGAATGCTTTTTGCTGTCCTTGCCCACGATTTTTGCAGTTCTGTGTGCCCCTCGTCCAAGGCGCCACCTTCTCCTGTCACTTCCTCCGATCCACTTTTCGGCACCCTCTGGGGATCAGGTCTCAAGCCCGCGGACTCCCACTTGAAAATGTTTATCCAGATGTTAGGGACAAACCCAAAACATCCTAGGGATTGGACTACTCACTATGCTGGGGCTAAATGGGACAACATGGCGCTGAAAGATAAGTATTTATAATTCTAAGATAATTTCTTTAACTTAAAACATTTCAATTTCCAAAAAAGTTTACAAAATAGTGCTTCTTTCTTGGGTAAACTCACGGTAAAAGTTACTAAAATTATTGTCGAAAACATATATATTTTTTGTAATATTAGAATCTAAAACGGCAGCTTATAAAAAAATAAAACCATTACTATTTAAAATCAAAGAGCCGTATGAAACTCAGTATATCTTATGCGATCCCTCTTTTTTAATGGCTTATAATTATGAGTTTATGACCTAGACACATGTGCTGAGTAAAAAGTCCATTACTTACGCACGCACAACTATTTTAAGAACTCTGAAATTGAGGGTAGCTAAAAAGGTAATATGCACGATAATAAAATACTCTATTTTGGATCGCTTTTCGGTTTTAATTAAAGCCATTTAATGATATAGAAAAAGTATTTATATAAAAATGTTAACAGTCTTCAACAACAATATTGAATTCAATTTAAATATCCATCAAATATTCTCAAAAGTCTGCCCATAAACAAAATTCACCTGACCTCGCCCCCGAATGTTAAGCATACAAATCATCGATTCTAAATCAATATTTTCTGTATACAAATCATTGAAAATTATCTACATATATTTAATTTCATTTCAGTGAGTGGCCAACTTTCGCACATCTTCAATTTATGGCGGAATACGGAAAGCTTGTTTACTTTTAAAACAATGAATATGGATACGTGATTTCAAATCCCAATGATTAAGTTATGTGCAAAAGTGTGCCGGATGAATTCGGTTGAAATAGGTGTTACCCCTTTTATTAATTCCCGTTTCCCGAACTAGTTGATGAATGCATCCTATGATTCAATGCCTGGATTCACTTTATTTAGCGAGTATTTCTACGCCGCATAAATATTTAAAATCAACAAACTCAACGCTCAAAAGAAGGCCATCTATTTGGAAAATGGGCAATAATATTCGCTTCGATTGAATTGACCCATTAGCAGCTCGTGAAGCGCATCCCACTTGGGTTTATCTTTTCTTTTCCCAGATCTAACTAAATATAGTCCAACCATATCATCGATAGCGTCATCAATTTTTGGAGAGTGGCACGGAAAAGACTATATTGTAGTATATAAAAAAATAAATACAAAAAAGGAGCAGAACGTAACGGAATAATGAAATTGCCTTTCGTGATTTGCACAAAAGGCAAATATTTGTTCTTAAACAATATTTAGTTTTGGCGCTGCATTGTTTACACTCTCGCACGCACAGATACAAATGTATCTAGATACCCATGGGTACAGCAGCGGTCAAGAAAATGGCACCGGACTTAGGGAAAATACTTAAAGGCAGCATTTAAATTAGCGTATGAATGATGGTTATATCTTTAACATAATAATTGGATAATATTATAATGTTATTGAATACTAATCATTGTCTACAATAAAAAGAAGAAATGCAAACAAATGTTAGTTTTTCAATATAAATAGTTTCATGACTTTAAATCAAGCCTCCACTTCCCTTAGTATTTTGCCTATGCCAAAAGGCCTATTATTTTGGCCTGAAGTGTGTGTACGAGTATATTACATACACAAAGTGAGCAACAGCGTTTAGTCCGTCTACTTTTCGGACCAACTGTCTGTCTGTCCGGGCTGTTCTTTTTCTGTTGTCGATTCTCATCATTGTCCATTGGATGTTTACCCGCAACCGGCGGCCCCTCAATTTCGGTTCTCGATTTTCGAATCAGCGCCATAAAAATACAAAACAACTCACACAATTTTCATGAGGCTTTATAAACAAAACAAACAAGCCAAACACACGCTGAGGGCAGTTTTCCTGCCCAGGAAAGTGGTGGAATTCAGTTGCAATTAATGCTAATGATTATGTTATACACACTCTGTTGCCAAATTCTAGCTTAATATTCATGGATTTAAAGTGTACATATAGTATATACATATGCTGCATGCACATATATGTAACCGCATTATTAATTCACTTCTAATGAGCAGGGGAGCCTTCAAAGCTACTACCCTAAAAAACACACACTTCTTGGCCAAAACCAGAAGTATTTAAAATGAGTTTCGGCTTTTTCTTCCCTCCTATTTTTTTATACCGAATTTCCTTCCCCCCAGAAAAAAAAAAACATTACACGCAAGTAGAGTAGTTAGAAGGTGGCTTAACTGCCTTTTTGGGGGGGGCAAAAATGGAAAATGGGGGAAATGGGGGTGCACACACAGTAGGTCAGGAGTGTTTTGTAAGTAGCGTGTTTTTGTTGTGGTATGAAGTTGCCTGCCTCGGTTAACTTGGCGTATACTTGATATACACACACATAGTAGGACCTACACGTGTGTGTTGTCGTCGCGCACGCATCGATTTTTCCGTTTTTGGTGTATCACAAACTTCCTTATTGTCCGACTTTAAAGGTAAAGCCAAGTAATGCTCCTCGAACCGCCCAGATATACACATTCCGCTGGCCTTATAGCCATCCATCGGATCCGAGGAAGAAAACCATATCCCTATCCCGCCTTCCTCTCGACCTCTCACCTATTCTCTCATCCTGCGGCCTCGTTGCGCTCTGCCCATAAACATAGTTCCGATACTGGGATTTCTTCACTCTGCACACAGGAAAACCAACGGGAAAATGCAGGAAAAACGGGGCTTTTTGAGTTTCGAAAAAATTGCAGGGGCCAAGGGGAGAACTAAACTTAGGACTATTACACTACTAAACTACACTCGTTTTCTTTTTTGGGGGGGCGCCTCCTTTCTCTAATTTTCTTTCTTTCCGGGGAGTTGGCCGTCCGTTCTCTTCGCGCGCGCGTTCCGAACCGTTCGAGGCGATTTTACAAACTGAAAAGGAATCCGAACAAACTGAATCAACACCGATGGAATTTTCACGCTCCGTTCTCTCTGGAGGGATGTTGATATTGTTCTTCATCTCGACGTACTCAGAAGTGAGTACATGCGCAGTGCATTTCTTCGTTTACGTCTTTCTTTTGCTCTGACATTCACTTGATTGTGGCGCCAAAGTGCAACCCTGCGTATGAGTGATGCGCCGATCTAAAACTTTGAGCCAGGGTTTCCGACTATCAATTTATAAGACTTTTCTAAGTTTGTGAGCTTACATATATTTATGTACTAATTCAATACATAAGTTTTTACTTGTCGTTGTTTAATAAATTTAGAAAGCAGAATGCCCTTTATACCTTTTTAACCTTTTTACAAGTCATCCGAAACTCACAAATAACTAACATCGGAAACTTACATACACATATTACTAGCATGAAAATGGGTCAAAAATTTGAGCAAATTTAAATTGAAAATTTTGAATGCAGATTTTTAGAGAATCTAATCACGAGTCTTTGGAGGTATGCCACTTTGGAATCGGATAAAGTTTCGTAAAGTTATGGATTCCTAAAGTCAAATTTTGAGTCACTCTTTTACAAGAAATCGGAAAACTAGAAATAACATCATGAAAATGGGTCAAAAATTTGATCAACGTTAAACTGAAAATTTTGAATGCAGATTTTTAGAGAATCTAATCACGAGTCTTTAGAGGTATGCCACTTTGGAATCGGCTTACGTTTGGGAAAGTTATGGACTCCTGAAGTCCAATTTTAAGTCACTCTTTTTAAAGACATCGGAAAACTAGAAATAACTAACATGAAAATGGGTCAAAAATTCGATCAACGTTAAATTGAAAATTTTGAATGCAGATTTTTAGAGAATCTAATTAAGAGTCTTTAGAGGTATGTCACTTTGGAATCGGATAAAGTTTGGTAAAGTTATGGACTCTCGAAGTCCAATTTTGAGTCACTCTTTTGGAAGACATCGGAAAATTAGAAATAACTAACATGAAAATGGGTCAAAAATTCGATCAACGTTAAATTGAAAATTTTGAATGCAGATTTTTAGAGAATCTAATCAAGAGTCTTTAGAGGTATGTCACTTTGGAATCGGATAAAGTTTGGTAAAGTTATGGACTCTCGAAGTCCAAGTTTGAGTCACTCTTTTGGAAGACATCGGAAAACTAGAAATAACTAACATGAAAATGGGTCAAAAATTTGATCAACGTTAAATTGAAAATTTTGAATGCAGATTTTTAGAGAATCAAATCACGAGTCTTTAGAAGTATGCCACTTTGGAATCGGCTTAATTTTGGTAAGGTTATGGACTCTCGAAGTCCAATTTTGAGTCACTCTTTTGGAAGACATCGGAAAATTAGAAATAACTAACATGAAAATGGGTCAAAAATTCGATCAACGTTAAATTGAAAATTTTGAATGCAGATTTTTAGAGAATCTAATTAAGAGTCTTTAGAGGTATGTCACTTTGGAATCGGATAAAGTTTGGTAAAGTTATGGACTCTCGAAGTCCAATTTTGAGTCACTCTTTTGGAAGACATCGGAAAATTAGAAATAACTAACATGAAAATGGGTCAAAAATTCGATCAACGTTAAATTGAAAATTTTGAATGCAGATTTTTAGAGAATCTAATCAAGAGTCTTTAGAGGTATGTCACTTTGGAATCGGATAAAGTTTGGTAAAGTTATGGACTCTCGAAGTCCAAGTTTGAGTCACTCTTTTGGAAGACATCGGAAAACTAGAAATAACTAACATGAAAATAGGTCAAAAATTTGATCAACGTTAAATTGAAAATTTTGAATGCAGATTTTTAGAGAATCTAATCACGAGTCTTTAGAAGTATGCCACTTTGGAATCGGCTTAATTTTGGTAAGGTTATGGACTCTCGAAGTCCAATTTTGAGTCACTCTTTTGGAAGACATCGGAAAATTAGAAATAACTAACATGAAAATGGGTCAAAAATTCGATCAACGTTAAATTGAAAATTTTGAATGCAGATTTTTAGAGAATCAAATCACGAGTCTTTAGAAGTATGCCACTTTGGAATCGGCTTAATTTTGGTAAGGTTATGGACTCTCGAAGTCCAATTTTGAGTCACTCTTTTGGAAGACATCGGAAAATTAGAAATAACTAACATGAAAATGGGTCAAAAATTCGATCAACGTTAAATTGAAAATTTTGAATGCAGATTTTTAGAGAATCTAATCAAGAGTCTTTAGAGGTATGTCACTTTGGAATCGGATAAAGTTTGGTAAAGTTATGGACTCTCGAAGTCCAATTTTGAGTCACTGTTTTGGAAGACATCGGAAAATTAGAAATAACTAACATGAAAATGGGTCAAAAATTCGATCAACGTTAAAATGAAAATTTTGAATGCAGATTTTTAGAGAATCGAATCACAAATCTTTAGAGGTATGCCACTTTGGAATCGGCTTAAGTTTGTTAAAGTTATGGGTTATGGAAGTTCAATTATGGGACACCTGGTTCCTAGTCATCGAAAACTTGGAAATAACTAACATGAAAACGGGTCAAACTTAAACTTATTAAAAAATACAAATAACCCCAATACCCATAAATTAAACTACTTTGAATTGTTCTTTAAAGTTGTTTTATAAAAGATTTGGGAACGTAAGAACTGAAGTACAGAGCGGTTGAATTAAATTGGCAAGCAATTAAGCGCTTGATTTAGTGAAAAAAGTTTCTATTTTGGTTGGGCAGATATTAAGTACAATTTTAATTAAACTATTTATAAAAATCAAATGCATTTTGCTAAGTGACGAAATGGGGAAATGGTGACGGCAGATGTGGAAATATGAGTTTTGGTCCTAGCAAAGCGGTATTTGCGTACATAAAGATGAGTATAAAATAGTATAGAGGATCCAAAGTCCAATGCCTAGGCCTGCTGTTCCTCGTTTCCGTCGGGCGTGGTGTGCCAGACATGTCCCATTTCCAGGGCCTGCAATTTGAGCAGCTCCTTCTGGCTGTCCTTGGCCTGAAGGTGGAAAACGCTTTGCTATGAGGAGACAAGCACCGATTAATTGTAATCACATTTTAATCTTAGTATCATATGCAATACATGGCCGGTAGTTATACCTCAACTGAACCACAGACTCACCTTGACCTCCTTGGTGGTCAGCACATCCATTTTGTCGTAGATGATGGCGTGCAGACCGAGCTCCTTCAACAGCTTGATGGTGTCCTTGGAGTTGTTGTCGTCGCCCCAGCAGAATAGCACCAAGCCGCGCTCCTTGGCCAGATTCACCTAAAAGCGTCCGTAGCTGAGTGATTCACGACTCGAGAGTGGATCATGTTACCTGACTGGGGTCTCGCAGCAGGTCCTCCGTGTGTGCCACAACGCCCAGGAACTCCATGGCCACCGCATGCCAAACGGCCAGTTCCATGGAGTTGCCCCTGGGGTCCAAATACTGCTTATACTTCGTAGTCCTGCCAAGCGTTAGAAACATGACGGGAAATCGATTTTGCTTGAATCTCAGAATGGTACAGATATCAGGATCAAAACAACTAAGAACCACCCTGCGATTCCCAGCCTTTCGCAAGATCACATCCAATATGCAATCGATATAGAGATTTCTATCCACCACATGCTCGAATTCCTCCTCCATTTTGCCGTCCTCTAGCCTTTGGGACCACTTAATTTCTATGTTGAAGCCCACATGGACATCCAGGGCGTCCAGAACGTCGGCTAACTGGGGGAAGGGTTGGTGCTCCAGCAAGTCATCGTTGTGAAATGAGCGCGTTTCCCTGGAAAGACCCTCGGCAATGTGATAGACCTTCAGTTTCTTCAACTGCTCCAGCGTTAGCTCCCTCATCGGTAGGGCCAGGAAATCGTGTTCCTGCATGCTGCACTTGGACTTTAGGGAGACATAGATCATGAAATCGTGATACACCACCGGCACCAGATCCTTGCTGAGCTGCACATCGAACTCCACCATATCGGCACCATGTTCCGCGGCATTCTTCAAGGACGTTATGGTATTCTCTCGAATCACAGCATCCTTGGCCTTGAAGCTGGTTCCCGAACCACGATGACCCACATCCAGACCCCTCCACTTCTTGTTCCAGTATCGGGCATAACTGACACTCATATCCATGTGTGCACATTGCGAGGAGGGCTTTACGATAAGATAGCCCAGTCGCATCATTCCCAGAGGTCGATGGCCCTTGGCACAGGTGATTGGCAGCTCCAAGTTGCCCTCGGAACGCTTGAAAAGATTGGGCAGCACATAGTGGTAGCCCAAGTGATTCGGCGGTCCATCTTCTTTGGCGACTCGAGAGCTGTAGCTGTACAAATCAATCAGATAAGCGGTGTTTTCAAAGTCCCCGACGGTCAGATGGAATATAACCAAGTCGGTGGGTCCACAGGACGTGCCAAACTGCTCCTGCGCTTTGATTTCGCACTCGTCGGCACTCAAGGTGACCACCTCGCTGAAGGCAAAGGCCGTGGAGGATTCTCCGCCGTTCTCCTTGGTGTCGTGCGTGTCATTCGATAGGGAGTCCTCCAAAGGCGAAAGGGGCGTGAGGGACTCACAACTGGCACTCGGAATACTTAGGTTCATGGGCGTAACCTTCACCTGGATATGCCTTCTCTTCATGCGCTGCTTAAACGTGAACGGGGCATAGAAGAACTTGAGCTGGACCAGAGTCTCCTTCGTCAGCCATCCCCGATCCACCTTCTCCTGGCCACTGAACGATCCAAATATATCCGTTTGCTCCTTGGCGGGCTGCTCATCCAGTTCTTTGATAGTTCTAGGCTGCAAGGAAGGGGCTTTTTTTAGTCTGGCAATTTTATAGGCACACATTTTTGAGTCCCATACGAGTGCATACAAATCAAATGCCATCCCGAGTCCAGCTGGATTTTTAGACTCTACTCGTATAGGGTCAGTACATAATCAAATTGTAAACCTGTAATTGGGTTTCCCAACGACGGACCATCAGTTGCTCGGCACTTGGATCGACGGCACAGACCATATAGCGATACTCAGTGTCGCAGTGACGCGGAATATAGACCTCTCCCGTCCAGAGATTGCTATCCTCATCGTCATCCTCCTTGGACAAGAGGGCCGCTCCCGAGTGCTGCCAATTTCCCAGGGCCTCACAGTTGCCCACCATGGCCAACTGCTCGTTGGCGGCCAGATTCTGGTTCATCAGGACCCTAAATGTCCACAGTCGGTTGGTTGTTATATCGCCAAAGATCCTTCGAGATCCCAATCGGCTGGCGATTTCCGAGGACGAAGGACACGAGGATGGCGCTGCCATCGCATCCTCATCGCCATCGTGGGAAGCCAACCAGTTTTGCATTCTGTCGGGGTCAACATTTTTAATTAGTAAATATTTTCACAATTGCAAAACAGAAAGTGGGTTTAATTAAGCTTGATAACAAAAGAAGATATACATATGTTGAAAACAAGTGCATTGCAAATTTATATAATTAATATATTTGGATAATGAGTAAAACGTTGAAAAAATACAACAATTTTTTGATACATTTTAATTAGATTTAATAGTAAAACATATTTACATAAATGAGTTCATAAAAAATGCTCATTAAATTCAAGTTTTGTGTTTGGAAAGTTGTGACAGCTATCAAAACATATACAGTAAACAACCTTCGGACCTTATTGAATCACTTGCACCGAGTGACCACTGTACTCTTTAATTTTTAATGACGGTCACAAGTTGATAATTTTATCGAGTGCGAGTAATGCCATTATATTAACACACACGATTAATTGCATTTGTTGTTATTGACCTTATCAGTGGGTGACGTAAATTATTTTTATCACTTACTTTGTGTGGGTGCGTGCTGAAATGAACGAACACAAAAGCCAAATCGCTTTGTTTTGTTTTGGTTTGCTGCTGTTGTCTTCCTCTACTTTTTAATTTCCCTCAACTATCCTAGATTTTCTTGGTTTTTTCTTAGAGGTGCGAAACTATAACAAAAGAAATGTGCAAACTGAAGAATCGCCCAATTTTCTACTCATAGCAGCTGTTTTTTTTCGCGGATTGTAGCTAATAAACACGCGATTTTTCACTTTATGGCGATATGGGGGATTAAATATATAATACCAATTATAGTGGACAATACTATATATTATCTGCCCGATTTTAGCGCCGCGAGGGCGTCCGATCCGACTATAACTGTGAGTTGCATTATTTTTTCAAGGGAAATCGGGTCGCCGGTGGGAGTGGGAAAGGAACATTCAAACGAGTGACCGTTTCGCAGAAACCGAATATTACACCGTTTTTTGAAAAACAAATCCCTCAATTAAAAATATTTTATTCATTTTGAGCAAGGAATGTTTTATTAATTGTATACGGCTTAAAGTTTATAATAAAATAATTGAAATGTGGCTAATAAATAAAACTTACCCAAATAAAGAAATTATTTAAATTTAGAACTATTAAAGCAATCAGCTTGTGTCAGTGATCACGTACCAACCGATAAAATGTCCTAGGTGGCAACTCTGTTTCAAAACAGCTGTTTTTGTTTGCACTTTCGGCGGGAAATTTTCAGTGCCAAATATTGTTTACTATTTATTGTATTTATTTGTGGGTATTAAACGAAACCGAGGATGGATCAATATCCCGATGAGAACGAGGAGTTCGAGCTGCAATACCAAGATGAATTGGAGCTGCTGGAGGATTTGCCGGACGAGTTTAACCCGTACGATGGACCCAGCACCTCCAAACAGGCGGCTGAAAAACAAAAGGAAAACAGAGCTCCTTCGGCACTAAAAGATAACTCCCGCTTCGGTAACTCCACTTTGGGATCGCCACAACTGTCACAGATTACCTTTGGAGCCACTCAATTGGAGGGAGAAGATGCAGGAGCAGGCTCTTCCGGAGGAGGCTATGTCAATCGGCGACTTTTTGGGACTCCCAAGGGTCCTCCAGTTGGCAGAGGCTGCTCCACGCCCTTCCAGCGAATGCCAGCCATCAAGGAACTGGAGAACACCCAACTAACGAGCAGGGGATTCGCACAGGATAAGGAAATCAATCCCGCCGCTGAGCAACTCCAAGAACTGGGCCTAAAAAACGCCAATAAGCGCCGATTGGAACGTGATCTCTTCGGCGATATAGATGACCTCTTTCACGAGTCCTACGAAGATCCCATGGTGAAGAAAGCGCGAACCGAGGAGCAGCGCGATCATGAAGCCATCGATAAGATCCTGGAACTTCGTCGGAAAGTGCGCGAGACCAGCAAAACTCTTCGAAAAGATGATGTGAGTCGCCTAAAGGATCTGCACGACTTCAAGATGCGGAATCTTTCCTATGAGATACCAAATTGGCCCTTTTTGGCCATTCAGCGAAGTGACCTGGAGAGGATCTATGTGAGGTTCCATTCCGAGGAGTACGAGCAAAGGCAGTTGGACATGATCAGCGCCAGGGGCGAAGTGGTGGGCAGTCTCTTGGGTGACGCTAAGGAGAAGATATGGCAGGAAGCCAGCGAAATAGTAAGTATAAGCATTAAGCCATTAGACCAAGTAATAAGTCCTCTCCTCCGTCAGGTTTTAAGTCGCACAACCAAGGAATCAGATCCAGATGTAACCCTGGTGGCCACCAATTCCAATACGGAACCGGGACGCCTTTGGGTGGACAAGTACAAGCCGAGGAAATATATTGACCTTCTCTCTGATGAAATGACCAACAGGAGCCTGCTCTACTGGCTGAAAATGTGGGACAAAGTGGTCTTCGGCAAAGCCTTTCACAGCAAACAGGAACAGGAAGCAGTCGCAGGAGAAGGAGGGTCCAATAACCAGCTCAATAGCTTCAATAAGCGCACTGGTAAATTCGAGTCCAATGGAGGTTGGAGGCAGCGCAAATCTCGCCAAGCACTCAACACGAATGTGGATGCCTTGGGCCGGCCCATGCAAAAGGTGGCCTTGCTATGCGGACCCCCTGGTCTGGGAAAAACCACTCTTGCTCACACGATCGCCCGGCATGCTGGTTACAATGTCCGGGAGATCAACGCCTCCGACGATCGCAGTCCAGAGGCCTTCAAACTTGCTGTGGAGAATGGCACGCAAATGTCATCGGTGCTGAATGCAGACAAGCGACCCAATTGTATAATTCTAGGTCGGTAAATAACTTTTCTTTTGATGATGTATATATCAACGAGTTCTTTCGCTTTAGATGAAATTGATGGCGCTCCCCGACAATCAATCGAGTATCTGGTCAAGTTTATCAGTGATGGTATTTTCAACAAAGGCAAAGCCAAGGGTGCCAAAGCTGAGCATAATATTTTAAAGCGACCTATTATCTGTATTTGCAACGATGTTTACGATCCCGCCCTGCGTCCATTAAGACAAGTGGCCTTCGTGGTCAGTTTTCCACCCATCGATGCTGCGCGTCTGGCGGAAAGGTAATTTAAATTAGATGTAAACAATTTTATAAATACAAAAAGTAAACGTTTTGAAACGTTCCTTGTAGATTAGTTCAGATTGCCTACAGAGAGCAACTGAAAACTGATTTTGGTTCTCTGATTGCCTTGGCCGAGAAATCTGGCAATGATGTCAGGAGCTGCATATCATCCATGCAGTTTTTTAAGTGAGTATAAACAATTTATATATTGATTGCAAAACTAATTCAAGCTTCATTTTAGTGCCCAAAAACACAGCCTTACTCTGCAAGATGTGCTCAATAATAATCTAGGACAAAAGGATAGACATCAAGGTCTTTTTGCAGTGTGGGATGCCATTTTCCGAGTAGGTTTTTATTTTGTTTATTATATATTTTGTTCGCTCTTCAATTTAATTTTATTTGTTTTTAGATACAACGCCCCCGCAAAACTCTGCAGACTGACGCAAGTAAGAGCGATGAACCTGCTCAAGTCACAATGACCAATATGTCTGTCACCACACGTGTTCGCAATGTTCTGGATGCAGTCCATTCTAGCGGGGACTTTGAAAGGTAGGCTAATTTATATTGCAAGAATAATGGGACTTATTTAATTAATCAAAGATTTGGCTTTACCAAAAGATTCAACTATGAAAACTGTATTGTATATTCCTTTACTGTGGTAGATTGAATAGAACTATGTATAGCTGTCATATGGTATGGTCGTATGGTATAGTTTAGTCACAGTGTAAACCAAAAAAGTTCCAAGACTTATTTTGTTTTAGATAAATCTCGGTTCCATCCCTTGAGTTGAGTATAAAATTAAAAAAATGGCTTGTTTGCAAATAATTCTGTTAAACTGGGCGATTGTTTATTCGTATTTTCCATTTTTGTATATTTTAACAATTTATTTCTATTCTGCAGGCTAACTCAAGGCGTATATGAGAATTATCTGCAACAGAAGATGCCCGATCCGAACTTTACGGGCGTATGCGATGCCCTCAAATGGTTTTGCTTTACAGATACGGTGCAACATCAGATTAGCAGACAGCAGAACTACAGTGTGTACCCGTACCTGCAGTACGGTTTTGTCGTCTGGCACTTGCTGTTTGCCACACTGGCCTGGCCGAAAATTTCATTTCCCACGCGTGGCTTTGAGGTGAGCTTGGAAAAAAGAAACGATGACGATGACGAGATGATGGCCCCGGGCCACATTATTTCTTTTCATCGCAGAGAGGCTGCTTCTTTGAGGCAGGCTCATGATTTATGCAGGCGTCATTAGCCGGGGCAAACATCCCCGGCCAGGCCCTGTGGAAAGTGCATAATCAACACAATCAAGCCATGTAATTTCTTGTCCATTATGTGCCTCAAATGCAATCACAAGATTAATGAGACTCCTGCATAGATTTCGCAGTGTTTACCCAAAGGCCAACCCTCTTTATTTTTTATTTTTGTAGCTCCTCCAGAAGAGCACCAACCAGAGGAACATCTTTCAGGCGCTGTGCAAAGGTGTTACCACCTCGGCTTTGGGTGTGGGTCAGGGCAAGACTCTGCTCCTGGACACGGTGCCTTTGCTGAAGAGGATTCTATCGCCACAGCTGCGCTCCGTGGCGGTCCAATTGCTGTCTCCGAAGTAAGTACGCTGGCATTACTTCAACATTTCTATAATTCTTTAATTAATGAACTTCAGGGAGCAGCAGGACTTACGCCACACCATTGAGGTGATGGTTGATCTCGGCCTGACATTCGTGCAGGTCAAGTCCCAGGAAGGACATTATGTCTTCCAAACCGAACCGGATCTGGATGCACTCAGTGCCTTTCCAGGTGATTGTTCAACATAGATGCCAAGCTGATTTAAAGCTAATTGATTTTTAAATTATCTTCAGGCTACCCTGGTCTCACGCTTCCCTACTTCAGTCGCCAGTTGATAGCCCGCGAAGTGGACTTGGAACGGATTCGGCGAGCTGCCCCCAAGGGCGGTGCCCCATCAGCTCCCGCCGCAAAAAAGAAAACGCCGGGAACTGCAGCTCAGCTGCCCAATCATTTGCAAACATTGAAGCCGAAACCAATTTCAGCGCCTAATATGCGCAGTGCACCCAAACAGCAGGTGGGTCTACGAGGATTTGCATGCCTTGCATTTACTTAGCAGCAATTTACTTGCAAATTTTCATCACTCACCAAAAATGCGCATATGCGGAGGTCCAACCTGAGTTCATTTTCCCTCATACCAAATTGTTTGTCTCCGCTTTTTTTGCCGAAGCTATTTTTCTCGTGGCAAATCCTTGAAAAGCTAATAACCCATAAGGGGATTCCAGCGGTATTGTCATTGGAGTCGTAATGTGGGATCAACGCAAACAAACATTTATTGCCCATCTTAAACGAAAGCGACTGAGCAGCAGCTTTATTCTTATCTTTATGGGTGGTATTTAGAGGGTATTTATTTTGTCGCCTTTGCTTCTTTCTCTTTCGTAATTTAAACATCAATCATCTTATTTACTTTGTAGTATTTACAATAATCAATTTATCATATATATAAGGCTACTTTAAAAAGAAAATTAAAATTAATTAAATTTACAGCTTACCAAGGACTTCTTCGGTCGCATTACCCATAAATCGACTTCAAAGAACTCAGCAGAAGATGGTAAGTCTTTTAGATGTTACCGGTTTTACATTTCTGTTAAATTTTAATATTTATAAAAGCCAAAACCGATGCTATTGTGAAGAGCCCTATTTGGTATCGCTATAAGGAGGGTTTCAACAATGCTGTCCGCAAGGATGTCCACATACACGAACTGCTCTAGACAACTTCCATGGATTTCTCGCTTAAGTCAATTCCTTTATTTATTAAATAAAAAATGTACAACAAATTAACTGTAATATTTTATGTGGAATTTAAACGTTTGTTTGAACTAAAGTGTAGTAGCTATTTACTACTTACTTTGCTGAGCCTTAAAAACACACCATTCTCTGATGCAAAGATAACAGGCAATAGGATGTATTACTTTATCAGTGGCGTTTTACAAATTTTGGATGAGCTGTAACCGCCTACAAGTTTGATTCGTATTTTATTATTTAGTCGTGTAAGTGTGTAGCACACTTGATTGTAGTTAGCTTTGCTTTTCTTATCGCGGGTTACGATGGGTTGAGCTCGAAAAGTGTTCCCGATCGTCTCGCTTACTCAGTTGCCCGCTGCACGTCCAGATGTCTCGACCTAAACCCGCGTCGGTGGTGCTATCGCCAGTCTTGGTGGTGCTGTTAATGCTGATCCACCACCACCACACAGATGCTCGTTCTGTGCCGTCGATACCCAGTGAGTAGCCACACGGATTGGGGTGCCACAGAAAAAGCATATCTAGCCATAAATCTTTAATTTCCTGTCTTATATCTATAAAATGAAGTTTTATGACTAAATTATTATTTTAAATAGCAAGCGGTTTTGACATCAAAACGTGTTGCTAAGTCAGGATTTCATAAATTAAAACCAACAAAAATATAAAGCTTATTACTCAAAAATAAAAATATATAGCTTTTTCTTTGTTCTCTGAAATGCAGCATCATTTTTGTGTCAGACATTTTGTTAGATTACTAACTGAAATAAATTGTTTCAAGCTGATTACTTACAATTTAATTTCGCTTCTGTGGCCTTCTTAAATTTAATTTTTTTAAGGGATAAATAAATATTATTACCCTATATTTTATCCATAGGTATTTGTTATAAACCGCCGCCACGTTCTGAGGGTGTTTGCACAATCGAGTTCGAGGGATACTACTTCGACCCGGCCACTCTGGACTGCCATATCTACTCAGTCGGAGCATGTCACTCGACTCCTGGCCAGAGTTTCGGTAGCCTCCAGGATTGCGTTTCCACCTGTGTCCTTGGCAGCCGGCGAAATCATGACTTGTATGTGAACGAATAACATAAATAAATATGTAAACAAATGCACTAGTGTGTGAATTAATGAGATTGATTTGGTGAGAGTTAGTTTAATCAAACAGCAAACATACTTCGTCGAAATGCTAATCTCAGCTGGCTGTCACTCATCCGCCCCGTTGACCTGTGACGTAATTGTTTTTCTTTTGTCGCACTATCGAAACGTGCGAGAAATCTGCGTGTCGGTAATTAAAATTACTTAGTTGAACATTGAAACGAGGCTTACGCCAGCACACTCTGGTGTTGCCCTATAAATAAACGAGTCTTATAGGTTAGTAACAGAGCTTTGACAATACAATATGGTACTGTTATTACAATAACGAAAAAAAAAAAATATTTTATGGTAAAATCATTAAAAAACATACATTTGTGTCAATTTTAATACCGTCTAAAAAATGTTGGACAAATTTTTAATCGATTTTATGTCACACGAGAAAATTACCTTTACCACAACTTCTTATTTTTTTTAAGAAAATAAAAATTTTGTGGTAAAAACATTAAAAAAATACTTTTTTTCGATTTTAACTCACTCTAGAAGTGGTAAATATATTTGAAAAATTTTGAAGTGATTTAAGTCACACGGGATTTCTAAAGTACCTTTACCATTTATTTATTTGAAATAAACTTATCTTGTAATTGTTTTATAATTGTTAGTTTCACCTCAATTTTGCACTCAATTTAAATGTCCTTGAAATAGATGATGACTGATTAAGTAAGGCAATGTTCTCAGGGCATTCGCCGTTCGTTGCGTATACGTCACGATGGCCTTATCAGTCGTGCACCTCACTTCGCTTGTCCTGGCCTTCTGCAACAGGCACTTGCCGGATTTAGCCGGAATCGGAGAAGAGTCAACCCCAGTATGATCACCACACAGGCGGAGCCTGTCATCATCATGGATTGCTCAGGCAAATTCGCAGCGAGACGTCGTAGGGTCGAGATTTCGATGTCGTGCGAAGTCTTATCAATCGGTACACAAAGAGAAAAATGTAATGCTTATTAAGTGCCATTAGAAAATATTTTAAAAATATATATTTTCTCAGATTTTTCTTATTTAAATAGCAGTCGGTATCTCTGCACTAATGCTTCTAAATTAAAACAACTAAAATAAAAAGAAATGTAATATAAAAATTAGTACTAAAAACATTATTTGTTTCTTAAAAAATATTCCCATAAAATGCTCCTAATCTATACCTACTTATGTGGTATTTTCCTCAGTGTATGAATTTTTCTCTCAGCAGAATCTGAGTCCGCAGCAGAGCTGTTGGCAGAGGCAGCCCGATTAAAATTATGTGCCTGGGATGCCTTTTGTTCGAGGCTTCAAGTCGAGTTCGCGACTCGACGTTTAGTCAGTGACCAAGTGTGTGGTGAACCATATCCGTTTCTTCTTTAATAATAATTAATAATCTTCAAAACTGCGCAGACAAAGTCCATAAAAAGGAGCGCTAGAGCCCTGGAGAATTTCCCATCTGCTTTACGAACTAATAATTCTTAAAAAACAGCATTAAAACCCTGGAGAATTTTCAATCTGCATTACGAATTGAAAACCTGCTGCAACAAAGACTCAATCTCTTTTTCGGCTGGACTCTTGCACTCTAGATGAACTCTGCAGAGTGACGAGTATAAAAAACCCATAAACGGAATAAAGAAATAAATAAATACGAAAGACAGACAGATCGGCCGATCATCTATATACTAGAGGCTTTCAATCACTGTGGAATCGGACACATTCCGTACAGCCTCTTATATATGGCGACGAGCGGCTGCTGCGCATTTGTGTTTGTCCTGAACCAGATTGACATCATCGGTGCCAGGGAGCAAAATAGAGCTGCAATACAGAGCTGACTAACTTGAGCGACGGTTGACGGGCCACAGTAAGAAAAGAGATCAACTATTATTCAGAGCAACCATCATCCCGAAAATCTATCCAAATTATATCCAAAATGGCCATCCACAGTCAGTTGAGAAAAACAGTGTGGCTTTGCGTGATTTTGGCCATGATTCTGGACCAGCAAAAGCCCGCAGAGGCTCGAGTGCGTAAGTATTAAAAGTTCCTTTTATATAGTTTTGGATTTTCAATCTTTTATTATGAAATGAGAGATGGAGAGCCCTCACGATCGGTGAAAAAATGATAATCACATATCACACAGAACTAAATTTAAGATTTGAACGTCTTAATTCTAAATTTTTAATCCCACAATTTAAATTCAAAAGTTCACATAACAAATGTTAAAACTTTACTTAGTCTATTCATTTGTAGGCATGCATATATATTTGAAGTAGTACTAATTTTTCAAAATTCTTTTTCCAGGAGACCTTTGCCAGGTGGTGCCGAGCACGAATGGAGTGTGTATGCCCACCACCGTGGGAATCTATTACGATCCCGAAACGCAACGCTGCCAGTACAAGGGCTGCAGCAACAAACCACTCTTCAGCACACTCGAGGATTGCGACAAGATTTGCAACAACCCGCGGCACGTGAAGCGGCGCAACCAAGCAAAGGCCAATGAAACCTCACATTAAATATATAAATAGGATCAAAAGAAAACTTTATTGTAAATACTTAGGGTTTCATTCAGTGACAAACATTCAGACTGAATTTGAAATGCTTGCAAAAAGATTAGAATTGGATCGCTACATCACTAACATATCTTTTGTGAATTCATAAATTCAGAACATTACGATTTTAAATATATAGTTTATACCATGTAGTAGATTTTAAGGAAACAACGTGCATTATTTTTTTTTGTTTAAATATATAAATAAGGATTCAAAAATCCCACTTCTCTAAATAATATGTAAGGTTGATAGGAACCATTTCTATTACTACATTTCAATCGACTTTTGAACTTCATAAGAGTTTGTTTTTAACTTAACAAATAACTTGAAATCAAATATTAACATATCACAGAAATTCTTTACCTGTAATATACATTTTTAATTTTAAAATCTTTATGCAACTGTAGTTTGTTTATATAGTAAGTGTTACTTTATAGTACCCCAAAACTTGCAAACAAATTTTCAAGCCTTAGTAAAATCAATTTATTGGCCGGTGATTACAAATCTAAGTTGTTAAATGAATTTAACAAAACGGAATTTACATCAAAATAATATTATTTTTTATTTTATTTTATTTTTTAAATAATTGTCGGTTAGGGTTAGGAAACTACACTTTATGGTGACATTTTCAAACATCGCGGCAGCTTAACTCGCACTCGGCTTTTGTGCTGAATCGGTTGTCATTACCACCACATCCGCCGTAGATGAAGGGTTCGCAATGGCGTTTGATGGGATTGTAGGCGAAGCTCTCCACAAATCCGAAGCACCGGCCACTGATCATCGGCTGCAGGCACAATTTCACTATATGGATATCACTGATTAGTGGGGCGAATGTTTGGTCTATCTGAAGGCATACCTCTCTTGGAGGCCGCCAATGATTGGCTCGGGATGAGCAGGATGAGGCCAAGGAGAAGCCACTGCCAAAGACCCGGCATCATGTCATCTGGAGGCAATCCACTCAGTCAGTCAGTCAATCGTCCACCGATACTCAACCGCCTCGTTCTTGGGCCAACAACTCACTGAACTGGGCTCTCTCAGCATTGATTTCTGTGTTTACAAATGCCTTCAAATGCTCATACCCGTTTTTTAGTTTGTTTTTGCCAATATTCAACATTGACCAAGTTAGCAGTCTAGTGGGAATTGTTCAGGCCGAAGCAACAATGGAATTACCTACTATTGGATCTCACGATTTTGAGAATTTATAATAACTAAAACGAAGGTTTGTTTTGCAATTTCGATTTACAAAGTTGAAATTTTTAATAATTCTTACTTTCATAAATCCTTAAATACTTTTTCAATACTAAAAAAATAATTAAACTTAAACTTAGTCCTCACTTATCACAGTTACTTAATAATATTTATATAATCTTTGAAATATTGTACCATTTCTACCAATAAATATAGCCTTTAATGTTCACAGTAATATAATTAAAATTAACCAATTTATATTAAATTTGGAGTTTATTGATTTTTTCTAATCTGATTACGATTGCTGGCAAATACGTCGTAATTGGTGGGATTAGCGAACCTCCCCATCGCGTACCCTACACTCACTCTCATAAAAAACTACGCTCGCGGAGATGACGTAAAAAACACTTGGCAGAAGGCAACAAAAACATGTTCCGCATATCAATTATGGCAACGACAACAAAGCGGCTCAGCAAATACATACAAATTAAGTAACAGTGTATGTGTGACAACCAGAAACGCGATTTTAATTTTAGTTTCGCTTTCAATATACCAAGCCAATCCACTAGAATATCTTGTTACTTGGGATGTATAATTTTTGTTTATCAAAAAACAGTCATATATTTAAGGCCATTGAAAACTAATTAAAAATAGGTCCCCTTTCTTTTTTGTTTTTTATAATACAAATTGCATTTTTAAATCAAATTTTATTTGGTTTTAAATAATTATAACATTTCAGTTAGCCACTAACGTAATTATGTCAAGCATTGTTGGCAATCGGTCTTGTCGTCAAAGAACTTTCCCCGTGCTTCACAGCCTTTAAGTTGCAAGGAAAAGCAACTTTTCTTCGAGCTACTATACATAAATCCTTTAATAACCTTATCGCAGGACCCCGAGGTACCTCCATTTTGAGCACAACGAACTAAACGGAAAATATATACAACCGGTTGAGCTAATGATTAATTTTTATTTTATTACTTACGATTACTTCCAATCCCATTATAAAATAGGGTTACAAATAAACAGATCATAAACAAGAGTTTCATTTTGTGTTTGTTTTAAAGAAGATTAAACTATTTACTTTAACTGATGATTAACAACTGTTTTAAACTCACAACACTTAACACCTGACCTAATAACTGAGGCTAATGCAATATTTTCTGGCTCTTAATTAAGATAGTCAAATTGGCATTAAATGTAAAAGTTCAAACTTAAAAATAAGTTTAGCTTTATGTGGTGTACCTTTATTAGCTGGATTTTATTCTAAAGATATAGTTTTAGAAATTGTAATAATTACAAATATTAATATTTTTTTCTTTTTTTAATTATAAGACTACTCTTTCCATAGTGTATTATTTCTTGTATTTGCCATTTAGGATTTGGCCCGGTTTTCCTGTGACTTCGCACTACTATTGCACTACTATTGCACTACTATTGCAATGGGCCTAATTTAGTAATTAAACGCTGCTGAGAGCGAGGGACAATTAACGTCTGGCGCTCAATTATTTCAAGCAAATTAAACAGTTAACCGAATTGTCACCCCGCACACCTGCCATTTTGGCCATTCAATCAAGCCCGAAATGTTCGACCCTCTCGTGTGGGCGAAAGCTAATGAATAAATGGCAGGGCAGTTTGACAGTCCCCAGACTCCTCGAGTTCCTCAGCATCGGAATTATCGTCACATCATCGTCGCTTCATCATCGCCGAGCGATAATTGAATTTGCACTGCGTATTAACACCCGGCATAGTTTATGTTTCTGTTGTTGACCATCTTGTCTTGTCCAGCAGCATTTTGGCCCTAATGTGGCTCTAATTATCGCCCTTGCCCTGAGTTTTAGCCCTTTCCCATCCTGTCGCTCCGCAATGCAACTTTAATGAGGCCCACAAAGTGCCATACTCGTACATAATAATAATATCTGTCTCTCTGCCCATATTAGCCATGGCCCTGACATTCGCATTGATTATGCAAATTGTTTGCAGTTTACGGCTCAGTTCAGAATGTCTCATAGGAAGCTGGAAATTTAGTGAGTAATAGGGTATAATTCATTTGAAGCTGTTTTTTTTTAATTTTTTATTGTTGAAGACCTTGAAGATGTCTGTATTTCTCATATTTATTTATATATTTGTTGGCTTACAAAACGCATTCTATAAGCAACTAGCTTCGCAGGCCTCCAATCGTTTAAAAAAGTTTCCTTTTCCTGAACAGTCACCAGATATACTAACGCATTTATTTTTATGCGGTATGTAGGCAAATCCCTTGCACTTACCCACAAAAGAGGCTTTTATACCACAGATTGCTATGGGAAAAAATATTTCTAGGATTAAAAGGGTGTTTATTGCGTAACACTTACGGCTTTTCTGGGCGACTGCGAGTCCAAATAAAGTAATTAATGTGAGGGCAATACATAACCGATTCATCTTTGGATATTAGACCCGTTCGTTTTACTTCAACTACTATTTGCAAATGTATCAAAAAAATTTTTAAATATTAATAGTTATTTAAAATCTGTAGCTAATATGATTGGTTCTAGCCAACAGAATCCCTTCCCTGAACTAATGTTAATAATCGCAGAGCAATGCAAATCGATTTTATTTTAAAAGTAAAGTAAATGATTAACAAGAAAGGAAAGCTAACTTCGGGCGGAGCCGAAGTTGATATACCCTTGCAGAATACTCTGTAGATTATATTCTCCAAATTTATTCATATGATGCATAATACTCATAAAAAATCCCAACTTCCTAACTTTAAAAAAACCAAAGTTATGGCATTTCCAATCGTTCAGTTATATGGCAGCTATAGGATATAGTCAGCCGATCCTTATGAACTTTGGTAGGTCGGATTGATTACCCTCTGCAAGGGTATAAAAACGATTCGAAACCACAGTTTGGCTAATTTGGTACAACCCCAAATATTATTTAAAACGCTTTTAATGGCATTACATTTCTTCTAAATCACATGGGTAAGGTAAATTAAATTAATAAAGGGTTGCTTTAAGAACAGTTAACCTGAAATAAGTTTGTTTCTAGTTCTGCTATTTCTTTTAATTGTAATAAAAACTATGCCTTGCATTTGGCCTCGCACTCATCTTTGGTCGCGAACTGATTGCCATTTTGCAAGCAGCCCTGCCAGAACACGCATTCATTTCTATCTTCCATATAGGAATACAGGATCGTCAGTTCAAAACAAGGTCCTTCGAGGAACGGCTCAAGTCTGCATTTACCTAAGTGACAGACATTTCGGTTATCAACGTCGATCATTATTTTTAGTACTCACTGTCTTTTAAGCCCCTCACTAAGCCTAACGTTGCAACTAAAAGAACAATTGCTTTCATTCTAAACGTAAATATAACTGAAGTTGAGATGAAGTACAAAGTTTCTGTAAATAATTGAAAACTAATTATATTAGTCTCGATCTTATTTAAAGATCGGTAGTCAAATGGCAAATTAATTCCATTATATTTTTTTATTTTCTTGCTCTTATTTGGCTTATCGATAGAAAGTTACGACCTCAACCATTAATCAGTTCATCTTTATTTAATGAGTTTTGGAATTTCCATTAGAAATATTTGGAATTTCTCAAAATGCTTTATCTGTTATACCTTTAAACTAAGGTTCATGAAAATTCCCAATATTTAATACTAAGAATTATTATTGGATTTCCCAAATTTTTAAAAGTTTACACTGATCCCATTATGTTAATAACGATGTGAGTGTAACGGGTGAGTGAGTAAACATTTACTAAATAAAAGGCAAAGGCTCGAATGTCAAGTGTTCTGACTATGAAACTTCTACTTTTCGTTTTTATTTTTTATTTTTATTTTGTCAAATTAAAACTAGTATACAATACTAAAATTAATGGAAAGAAGAAAAATGGCACTGGAAACTGAAGTCCTTCGGCCGAAACTTTTCGTTTTGTACTATTCTACTGTTAGAATTATAGCCTATTTTTTTATTTAAAATATTTAAGATTAAGATTTCAAGAGTCTTAAAATGTAATTTTAGTTTTTATAAATAATTATTATTTTGTCCACAAGTAAGTAAATAAAAAACAGTAGCTATAAAGAATACTTTAAATTCTGTGCCTTATAATATAAGCTGTGCTTAGTTTAATAACATATTTTTTTACACAACAGGGAAATTAATTAACGGCCCATGATAATATCTTAATATTTTTTCTTATAATGTTCAGATTTATTATAAATGAATTCTTTTACTTAGTAACATAAATCGTTTTCAATTGTATGTTCCGAAAATATAAAATTATATTTATAAATTACTCCTTGCACTTAGCCTCACACTGTTCGTTAGTTCAAAAGATATAACTTATTTTGATCATGACATATACATTTAGAATTTGTTATATATTAAACAGAACCCGAAAAATTAAATAGCATTATTAAACACTAATATTATTAAACTAATAAAACAAATAAAGTGCTTTCAATGAATTATAGAAAGATAAAAATGACAAACTCTATGTTTTTATTAAGACACAAATTATGAATTGTTAGATTACAGCAAAGTTTCAAGGTCTGTTGCCTTTGTTACCTTTCCATTTATGAGTAAGTATATAGGTTTATATTAATGTGTGATCTGTTTGTATAATCAGATAATTAAGCTTGCCTGCGTTCAACGCGTCGTATGCGCAATTTGAGCTAAAAACACATACATGGATGGGCAGAGAGTGAGTGAGTCGTTTAATTGGAACTCAACTCAGTGGCTCAGAAACGGCATCTAGAATAGAATAGAATATAGAACATTCGGCTCAGTTCAGTTCACAGTCGTTGCTATTATCGTTCAGTCATCAGGTTCCACACACAAAATGCTAATACGGATGACCCAGTTTCTCTGCCTTGGCGCACTTTTCTTGCTAAGTCTTTTGCAACTTACGCAGGCAGTGCCCAATAATAATAACAATAATATCAAACCGAAGACTGTGGCGCAGGTGCAGCCAGGTATCCCGACAGGAAATAAGCCTTCGATTGCCACAACCACAGTGAAACCACAGAGAGTGGTACCAGGTTGGTTGATGCATAAAATGCTTAAATTCAATACTTAATGCTCTTATTTAAAAAATGTATCTTAGCTCTAGAATAATATGAGAGAGCGGTGCTTAACTATAATTTAATTTAAACACTTCGGCTAAATCGAAACTTTCTATTTATTAACAGATCCCAAATGCCTGCTGCCCGTGGAAGTGGGTCCTTGTCGCATGAATCTGGAGAGGTATTACTACAACAAGGATAAAAAGGCATGTGAGACCTTTAAGTACGGCGGATGTCGAGGCAACGACAATCGCTGGGGCTTCCGGCAGACTTGCGAGGAGGCTTGTCTCCCAAAAAAATGATCATGGTCACCGTAATAAACAAGATTTTTTTGAAATTTATTTAATTTAAGCGGAAACTATTGTGTTTCCTTTGTGTAATCCGTGTTCTAGGATTCGTTTTTGTAAACGAATTTTACGAAAAGCAAAAACTCCCTAAAGTGACATTATTAAACACTTATATTGTTAAACTTATAAAACAAATAAAGCGCTTTCGAGGAATTATAGAATGATAAAAAAAACTAATTTGTTTTTACATTTTCGAAATTAAGATATCCTAGGCAAAAACAGAGCTAAAATTTTTTTGAAATACAGCAAATTTGTCCCCATTTTTCCTATGAACGACATCCGATCATTGCCGTTTAAATACTTAATCATGTAAAAAACCGGTTGCGGCCGTTTTAAGTATCTAGCTTTTAAACTAAGCTTGCAAACGGTTTAGAAACATATGTCGATATTAAGATGTACTGATACTGATCAATGATCGAAAAAACAAATTACACTATTAACCATGGGTTAGCTATCCATTTAATTAATTAAGTGAAAATCCCATGCCGCCTTCAAAACGTGATGGGGTTGCCTAAAACTATCGCTGCGACCCGGAAACAAGTGGGAATATGATTTTATGGGCAGCATTATGAACGAGTTGGCGTTGGCAGGTGCGTTGAACTGCAACAGAAGGTTGTGCCTCGAAATAGCTTCTCGAAAGCTGGCAGTACCAGGTGATGGAGACGTCAGAGAGACTCTGATGTGATTTACATGCGACGTCGAATAAGTTTGGCAAACACGCTCCCGCTCCGATAAACAAAGTACACAAAAAGAGGCAAATAGGTGGGGTAAAAACCCGAGTGACTACGTGAGTGGTTCAATATCAGTTCGGAGGGATAGTATTTAAGCTCCAGTACTCGACGAATCTGAAATCATTCGCAGCCACTCAACGGAATCGAAATGTGCTACAGATATAGTTTCAGCTTTATTACAGTCGTGGTTCTGCTTCTGGCAGCCGGAATTCGTGGAGCTCCCTCGGATGTAGTGGTGGAAAAGGCGGAGGATCCCAATGCCCCGAAAATCCTGCCAGATGGTGACATCAAAATCCCGGAGGACTGCCATCAGCCGAAGGAAACTGGCCGCTGTTTCGCCCTGTTCTACCGATACGCCTACAATGTGGATACCCAATCCTGCGAGGAGTTCGTCTACGGAGGCTGTGCCGGCAATAAGAACAACTTTGAATCCAAGGAGCAATGCGAACAGGCCTGTTTGGGCAAGTCAGTGAATCCCACCTCGGAATCCACAACAGAGGAAAACTCCGAAGTGACCACCCAAACGAGCACCACGGCTTGATTTAATTTAGTTTTTAGTACTTAACACTTCGTCACCCAATACAATCACAACACATTTCATTACTGAGTTGACTATTTGAATAAAATGATTTGAAAACTTAAGAACGAAATAAAATATTGAGTTTTAAATATGTGTGTCATAGCAGAAAATAAATTTAAAAGGTATATAATATACGAATGCGAAAATGGTTTAATAGGGTATATATAGAGTTTGGAAAAATGTAATAGAAAGTAAAACAATTTTATGAACTTAGCAAATTTATATATTTCTGATTCGCATACTAGAATATTCTGATTCGCATATACATTTATTCTGATTGGCACCCGAATTTCGGAAGGGAAATGTGTTATATAACTATTTAATAAACACATTTTATGTGTATGTATATGAGAAATAAATTAAATAAATTCAAATAAATTTATAACCTTTCACCGCAACAACAAAATTTGCTCAGAAATAATAATCAGCGAATATATTATATAAACTTTAAAGTAAGCATAAATATAAAGTATATTTTTTAGCAAATTTGATGTAAAAAAGCGAACATATGTATCAATCAGATTCCCATTTCAAAGCGGAATAAAATGTGTGGTTAAATTCTCTAGTGATCTGCATTGGTATTGTTTCCTCTTTGGCTATTTCTACGTTTCCAGTGCCATAAAAATCAAAGCTTGGTTGGTTTCACTTTACTTAGAACTTAGTACATAGGTTTATTTACGGCCCCGATTTTAATACAGACACAAATAAAAAGCACTCAAAGCCTGATTTGTTTATTTACCAATTTGACGAGCACTTGTTAATGAACCGTAAGTTCATGAGCATATCGATAAGATCCCGCGACGATTTGTAGTTCCCACTGCCGAATGGGCGCTAAGTATATAACCTAGTGCCAGACCTCCGATTGTCATTAGTCGTTCCACGGAAGCTGGGAGAGATAGATTTCAAAATCACCATCAGAATGAAGTTCGTTGCTGTCGTTTGCTTGATGTTCGCCCTGATGGGCATTGCCTTGGGCCTCAAGGATCGTAAGTGGAGTAATCCTGTATAAATCGAATCGATTCTTATTGAAATCCATTTTCATTAGCCGTTTGTGGACAACCTGCTGCAGTGGAGGGCAATGGAATCATCAAGTGCGCCGCCTTCGTACCCAGTTTCAGCTACCATGCTGAAAGCAATTCCTGCAAGGACTTCGTCTACGGCGGCTGCGGAGGAAATGATAACCGATTTCCAACCCAAGAGCAGTGCGAACAGAAGTGCAAGGAATAATATTTCAAAAACTCTATCTGACATCAAAAATAACAAATAAAATGCTTTGAGTAAATTTCATGAGTATATGTTGGAATTTTCCTTAGATCTAATGAGATCTAATCAGAATTGGTTTATATTTTTCATAAAAAAATGTCTATACTTTATTAGCAATTCCAAAACAAACCCTATTTTCTTCTGATTTTGGATGTGGTACATAAATATTATTTTTATATATATTGAAATTTAATATTTCAATATCTGTTGATTTCTCAAAAATTTATTCATTTTTATACCCGTTACTCGTAGAGTAAAAGGGTATATTGTATTCGTGCAAAAGTATGTAACAGCTAGAAGGAAGCGTTTCCGACCCTATAAAGTATATATATTCTTAATCAGGGTCACTAGCCGAGTCGATATAGCCATGTCCGTCTGTCCGTCTGTCCGTCTGTCTGTCTGTCCGTATGAACGCTGAGATCTCGGAAACTATAAAAGCTAGAGGATTGGCATTTTGCATGCAGATTCTAGGAGTTCTTACGCAGCGCAAGTTTGTTTCAAAAAGGTGCCACGCCCCCTTTAACGCCCACAATCGCTTATATACGATTTTAAAAATTTAAATATTTCGGAAAAGTAAAAATGCAGTTTTATTGTGTTTATCAATACCTATCGAAATGTAGAAGAAATTTTTCAAATCGGACCATTCGTTAAAAAGTTATGCGTGATCAAAGTTTCTATCTCCATCTCCCTCGCACTCCCTTTACCTGAGTAACGGGTATCTGATAGTCGGGGCACCCGACTATAGCGTTCTCTCTTGTTTTACATTGTAGTTTATTTTTTTTAACAACATTTTTTTAACAACATTTTAATACACAACCCTAATAGTAAATTTTACTTTGTTAAATTTGGAAAACTTAATCAAATATAGGGATTTTGATTATAGTTAAACATGATATTTTATTTTCAATAGCTTTGCTTTTACATTTCAGATGCTTCAATTACAAGTTAGCAATTAATTTTTTTGCATTAATGCAAGGTGTAATTTACTGAAGTAAATAAGGGTGAAAATTGTAATTACAGTTTCAGCAAGCTGTTATTATTGATGCAATAATTGGAGTGTTTAAATGATTAATTAAAATATTTAAGAGGAATATTTATCAACTTATGGTGATAGAAGGGTGAAATGGCAATTCTAAGAAGAATTATTTTCATTTATTTATTTTGTTAAGAAATCAATTAGTATGACGCTCATAAAATCATTTTCATCACTGCCTTTTGTTATTAATGTGAATTATTTCCCTTTCCCTATCGATAATATAACCAGTCCACAATTACAACACAGTTTCAACACTTGTTGACACGCTTTGTTTGTCGTGCTTATTGTTTATTTCATGCGATAATACAATTATAATGTGTAGTACCAACTAATGTGAGGGGCTTTCCCTTTTCGGCGGATGGTAAACAAAGTGAGTTCTGGGAAGCCGACAAAAGTAAGCACTACGGCAAAATATTTACATAAATCGGTGCGATATTTTGTGGAGATTTCCCAGCCATATTTAGACCTGTTTTGTTTGTCCAATAATCACAATGTTTAATGTGCTCGAGCGATTAGCTGAAAGTTAAATGCAATGAGATGGCTATAAAGTAAGCGGTTCTCGTCGTTTTAGCCTCAGTTTACTTTTATCAACACCAGGTGCAGGTTCTAAAGCAATTTCCATAATGAAGCTGATGATCTTTGTTCTCGTGTTTGCCGCTTTTGTCGCCAGTGCTTTGGCATTGCGAAATGGTATGTAATACACATATCTCCAATCTTCCTTAACTAAATCGCATTCATAAAATTGATATAGAAATCTGTGGTCTACCCCATTCCCGCAACGGCAATGGCCAAATCTCCTGCGAGGCTTATATCCCCAGTTGGTCATACGATTCCGGTAACAATGAGTGCATCAAGTTCATCTACGGCGGCTGCGGCGGAAACGACAATCGTTTCGATTCTAAGGAGAATTGTGAAGACAAGTGTTTGCAATAAACATTGAGTGAAACGAAAACCAATTAATTATTTTATGGGCAACCAGATTCGGGTCTTATCTGCCTACTTAGTCATTTGTACTATCTCCAAAGCTCCTTTGACCTGGATTCCCAGATTTGAAGAGCCGTTGTTTGAGGCGATGAAGTGCCCAGAGCTTGGATAATTCAGTGTTAGACCTTCGATTGGCATCAGTCGTTTCACGGAAGCTGTGAAAGATTATTTACTCGTATAATTAAAAAACAAAATCGCAATCATTATGAAGTTCATTGCTGTTGTCTGTTTGACTTTTGGCCTGCTGTGCGTGGCCTTGGGCTATAAAAATCTTGAGTGAAGAAGCCTACTGTACTCGAATTGACTCTAGATGCATTCTACCTTTTTATTAGCTGTATGTAAACAAACGCCTAAAGGTTATGTAGATGATATTATATGCGCCGGCTCTATGCCCAAGTTCACCTACTATTCCGAAGACAACTCATGCAAGGAGTATATCTACACTGGCTGCTTTGGCAATGACAACAGATTTGAATCCCTAGAGGAATGCGAAAGGACATGCTTAATCAATAAATATTTTTAAATTAATATTACAAATTGTATTTAGTATGCTGCATTAAAATACAATTATTTTCCTTAGATTTCCTTGTCGAATAATCTCAATGTTTAATTTGTTAGATTGATAAGCTGGAAGTTGAATGTAATGGGATGGGTATAAAATACTCCGCAATGATCGTTTCAGTTTCAGTTTAATTTGGTCTACGCCAGCTGAAGGTTCTAAATATTTTGTACTATGAAGCTGCTGATCCTCGTCGTTATGTTCATCGCCCTGGTGGCCAATTCTTTGGGTTTGAAAAATGGTATTTATTACATATATTTTATTTATAATTTGTATTGAAATAAACTCAAACACTTCTTATAGAAATCTGTGGTCTACCCCATTCCCTTGATGGTGATGGTAGAATGTCCTGCGAGGCTTTTTTCCCCAGTTGGTCCTACGATTCCAGTAATAACGAATGCATTGAATTCATCTACGGAGGCTGCGGTGGCAATGCCAATAGGTTCGGTTCAAAGGAGATTTGTGAAAACAAATGCTTGGAATAATTAAATAATTTAATTCCATTTTATTTATTTGTTTGTTTTTTAATAAATATTAAATATTATTTCAATAAATGACATATAAATATATAATATATAAATGTACATTCATATATATATGTATATGAAGTATATAATAAATGGTTTTCGGCTTGTACTAAAATTAAATTCAATTTTATTATATTATTTATTATTATTATTATAACTATCGTGAACTAACCTTATTTTATAATTGGTTTCAATTTGAACAGTTTAACCAACGTAAATGGCAAAAAATAATCAGTGTTTTTTCAAATTACATAGAATAGTGGTTAAACAACTTTGAGTAAAATCTAAATTTGTTCACATGTAAAGAAGCCATAAAAACAAAAAAAAAACGACGCAAGCAATGCTTGATGTGACGAACTCAATAATCTAGTCTGGCATGTATTTAATATGTATTTACTTTTCTGTGCTAGTTTCCTGCTATCTGTATATAGCAGTCGGGCTCCATTGACCTGCTATGTAGATAAGCCGAAGCTATTCTTCCCGCCGATTTCTATATGTACACCTCTATAAAGTGGGGACTTAAAGATGACTGGACAACCAGAGTTCAACTGGAGTTGCTTTTAACATGAAGTATCTGGGAATCGTTGCCATTGCCATACTGCTGAGCCTTTCTTGGGCCCAAGCGAAGCCGGGTAAGCTAGGATCCACTTAATCCTGTCCAGAAGTCTATGGGTAATTCAAAATCCCGCAGCGAAGTGCCGGGAAACGCCTTCGATGGTGGGCATGGCCCAGGATGGAGCTGCCTGCATGGCTTTTATGCCAGCCTGGACCTATGACGCCTCCAAAAATGCCTGTTCGGAGTTCGTTTTCGGTGGCTGCGGTGGAAACTCCAATCAGTTCTCCTCCAGAGATGAATGCGAAAAGGCCTGCAAGGACTAGGCCAATGCAATAAAAGTTCCCATCTCGGGCAAAACCCACAGCTTAAAAACAAAACAATTTTGTAGCCTGAAAACCTAAACAAATAGCCGGCAATCTTGTTTTTCAAAAATACAAAAAAAAAATACAAAAAAGAATACAAAATAAACTTTACTATAATATCAAGGTTTGTTGTTTTTGCGCTTGACCCTCGTCGATTGATAAGCGATCCGGTTTGGGCCTATATAACGCAGTCAGCATCTGCGATCACTCCACAGTTTAGTTTCTAAAGTCGCGGTTGAGATCTCTGTAACCCCCAAAAAAAAAAAATAAAGATTCAATATGAAATACTTTGCTGTTTTCGCGCTGCTCTTCTGCCTGCTGGGAACTGCCTTGGCGGCGCTTAAAAACCGTAAGTATTCCTGGAGAAATTTAAAGAAAAGTTTTTTAGGAGGCGATAGAATTTCGATATAATATTTTAAATGTAGCTGCAATTTCATTTAATTTTTAATACATTTTTAGCTATCTGTGGCGAGGAGTTCGGTTCCTTCGGACCCTGCCGTGGGCGAATAGAAAGATATACTTATCGCGGGGATGCAAACGAATGCATCAAGTTCTTCTTCACCGGCTGCCGAGGAAACAATAACAATTTCTATAGCAAGGACGAATGCGAGCGGACCTGCAAAAACTGAGAACTTGTTACTTATCTACAAATAAAGTTACAATCTTGGTTTTGTTATCCTAATGTGATCATCTTTATTGTTTTCTTTATTAACTCGTTTAATTTTAATTAATATTGGTTTGGCGCTTACAGTAATTACAGTATATACATTAATTGGACTAATAGATTAAATAACCGGGTCAAAGTAAATGTTCCAAAATTTCCTATGAAATTTAAATTTATTCTGGGCTAAGACAGCAGACTTGATTTGATTTTGATTTATTTATCAAGCGCAGCATCTGTTGCCTTCTGCTCACTCCAGTTGATTTGATTAGAGCGAAGTGATTTGCATTGAATTTGTCACTGATCGATTGGTTTGTTATTTTTGTCAGTGCTCGAAGAACTCAAACAGAAATCGAGCTTGACCCTCGTCGATTGATAAGGGATCCGGTTTGGGCCTATATAACGCACCCAGCTTCTGCGATCACTCCACAGTTTAGTTTCTACAGTCGCGGTTGAGATCTCTGTAACCCCCCAAAAAAAAAATAAAGATTTAAAATGAAATACTTTGCTGTTTTTGTGCTGCTCTTCTGCCTGTTGGGAACTGCCTTGGCTGCGCTTAAAAACCGTAAGTATTCCTGGAGTAATTTAAATAAAAGTTTATTAGGAGGCGATAGTATTGCGATATAATATGTTTAATGAATTTACAGTTTCATTTCACTTATGAGTTAATTTTGAATACACTTTCAGCTGTCTGTGGCGAGGAGCCCCGCTCAAACGGACCTTGCCGTGGGCGATTTGATAAATATACTTATCTCGAGGATGCAAACGAATGCGTCCATTTCTTCTACAACGGCTGCGGTGAAAACAATAACAATTTCAATAGCCAGGACGAATGCGAGCGGACCTGCAAAAACTGAAAGCTTGTTACTTATCCACAAATAAAGTTACAATTTCGGTTTTGTTATCCTAATGTGATCATCTTTATTGTTTTCTTTATTAACTCGTTTAATTTTAATTAATATTGGTTTGGCGCTTACAGTAATTAGTGTCCGATTCAGTGTGATTAGGCTAGGCTATATATTTCCGATTTGTTAGCTAACTCTATATGTATGGTAGGTGTTTATAAATATGTATATATATTGTATTATTATTTGTATATATAGTTCATATGCGTTTGCGTGTTAATTGATATTGTTAATCATCGGAATTGTCTTCGGCTACTGCTGATTATGTTCGGCGTACTCGGGGTTATCTTCTCTCGTCTTATCTGCCAAATCCAACAGCTAACTAGCTAATTATATTTCTAATATATATTTTTTAATTAAAGTGCTGCAGTGTTTTTTTTTTGTAATTTTTTCTTCGTTTTTTGTGTTTATATAGTTTTTACTTGATTAAATTAAAGTTTAAATAGCGCGTAGTCTACTATTTAACTCTTGAAGTTTTCCATTTTTTATTGTTTCAAATAGGCTGTGTAGGGTATTTACTTAGGTAGATTTTTAACCATTTAATTTTGGGTTTCTAAATAAATTTTAATGGGAGCAGGCTTGTCTTAAATTTTTTACAAGTTTAAAAATCTAAGAAACTAAATACCCTTGTCAACCCTTTTTACGAAATTTAAATTGCACAATCTTCTTTGCTTTTTTTTTGCTTCATACTATGTTTATTCCATTTTGGTTAGCACCGCATTTCCATTTAGGGAACTGCCTCCTGTGATTCCTCCTGATCCTGGAGAGCCTTCGCCAGCTGCCACGCCCCCTGCGGCCGGCTGGGTGGGCGTGGTCGGTGGCGATAATGTGGCATGTTGCTGTTGATATGCCACTGCCGATTCGGCCAGATCCAAAAGTGCCGCCGATGAACTGCCTCCCATCGAGACGCCTCCACCGGATCCCGATCCCGATCCCGATCCTGATCCTGGGCCCAAGCCATTCATGGTCATGTCCTGTGCCTCGTGCTTCATTCTCATCGTGTTGTTGTTGTTATGATTGACCACATGCTGCCCCAAGGCCGGATGATGGGCGAAGGAGAGGGGTGGCAGGTGGAGTCCCGGAAAAGCCAATCCTGCAGCGGCTGCCGCATGCAACGATTGCAGAAGTGCCGCCGAATGCTCCTGCGCCTTGCGCCGCAACTCGGCCACCGAATTGGACCGCGGATCGTGGCCACATCCCTGGCCGGAGGACTTGGGCGACTCCGGCGAACTGGCCGCCGAACTGCTGCTCACGGGAATGCTCAGTGGCGCCACCACCGAGGAGCCGGGCGGCGGCGGCGGTTTCAGGGAGCAGCAGGAGCACAGGCTCTGGAAGGGCGAAACACCTGCAACGGGGCACACAAAAATAATACCATTTAATTAAACATTTATATTCTACTATTTTCTTAACAATAATGTATTTATATTTAATAATAAATAACCAAGTTAAGTGCAAGTAATTTACAAATATTTTTAGTTTACAAAACATTGCAGCGCATGGGCATTAATTGGACTAATAGATTAAATAACTTTGAGCAAGGGCATTAAACCAGGGCAAAGTGAATTTTCTAAAATTTCCTATGAAATTTAAATTTATTCTGGGCAAAGACAGCAGACTTGATTTGATTTTGATTTATCTATCAAGCGCAGCATCTGTTGCCTTCTGCCCACTCCAGTTGATTTGATTAGAGCCAAGTGATTTGGATTGAATCTGTCACTGATCGATTGGCCTGGGGTGTCTTCAACTCACCTTTGAGTCCCGGGAAGAGCGGCTGGTGGCTGAACTGGGCGGCCAGGTGGGGTGGCAAGAAGAGCGGTGGGTGGTTGGCGCTCCGCTGGGCCGCCGCTGCCGCCGCCGCTGCTGCCACGGCGCTTTGCTCACTCAAGACCGGGCGAAAGCCACAGTTGCTGAAAATAAAACATAAAATCATAATATAAATATTAATCATTAATATAAATATATGTTTTATATTTAGAAAATTCGAAGATTGTCTCTCTTGTTTTTAAGGCGAAAATAGCTGATAATATTTTCGGGGGCAAACACTTAAAAAGTCTCAAGCTTGACCCTTGTCAATAAATACGCGATCCGGTTTGTGGGTATATAAAGCAGGTAGCATCGCTGATCACTCTGCAGTTTAGTATCGTCAGTCGCGGTAGAGATCTCAGTAATCCTAAAAAACCACCATGAAATACTTCGTTGTTTTTGCAGTGATCTGCTGTCTGTTGGGAGCTGCTTTGGCTCAGCTTAAGAATCGTAAGTATTTGATTAAAAATCAACAGACATTCTTATAAGGACTGCCTCAATGTCCAAAATAAGTAAGCTGTATTAAGGCATGCTTTTTTGTACACATGGTAATCTTAAAGTTGTTTTTAACCTGCTGCCCTTAAAACAATGCAGATATTGAACAAGTCGAATCACAGTAAAGTCGATTACTTGCAATTTAAAGTCCCGTCCCTTAGTAGAAAATTGTTTTTTAATTTAATTTTTTTACTTAAAGCGTAAAAATCATAATCTATATACAGTTTTAGCAAAATATATATTTAATAATTGTTATATTAATAACTTTGCAGCAATCTGTGGCGAGCAGTTCGGACTTTCCGGAAACAGTTGCCGTGGGTTAATTATGAAGTGGACTTATCGCCAGGATACAAACGAGTGCATCCAGTTCAACTACACCGGTTGTCACGGAAACAACAACCAATTCGATAACAAGGAGCAATGCGAGCAGTCCTGCAAAAATTAGGAATTCATTGTGTGTCCTTCACCTCTAAGATAAATAAAATGTTTGATTTTTAAATCCTAATGATTTTATTTTTATATAAAAAGAGCAAATTTAAATGGGAGTTTACAGCTATTTTATTTCAATTTGTATATTAAGTATACGCAACATTGCATTTTTATCTTAATTTTATCTTCATTCAATTTATATTGGTTGGACGTTTGATTAGGATAGACTATATAGTATACTTTTCATGTCCATGATGAGCATTATATATTTGTAAAACATACATATATGATAATATATGATTATTTGAGACAATTTAAGAAATATTAAAAATATTGTGGGTCTAAATAAAGTCAGCAAACTGCATTCCCTTACCAATTTACAAACTCCTCAGTCTACCCTCGCATTTTTATCAGTGCACCCATTTACACATTGAACTGCTTTGCATTTCGCCAGCACGCGCACATTAAACGAAACAAATTCAAAAGCAAAAACAAAAAAAATACAATTAAACACCACATCACACATGGCAAACAAAAACAACAAACAGAGTTTTAATTAACGCTTAATTGAAATAAATTAAAACATTTTTATGCGTAATTGCATTATTATTAATAAACCTAAATATTTTGTATGTGCGAGCGGGTGAGAGGGAATAATCAACACCCAGTTGTCATTTTTGTGACCGTTTTAATTGAATGAAATATTACGCTTAGTCGCATGTCAAGGCAAATGGGAATAAACAAAAAACGCACACCCCAGTCCACCAATAAAAAAACATTTAATGCAATTTGAAAATTTTAATTGATAAGTGAGACAACGTTTCGTGGAATGGTTAAATTCCTATGACTCTCGTAATCCCCATTAATAAAATTATAGAACCTATTATACACATACATTTTTATTAGAAATAATTGTGTTTAATTAACGAGTGCAGAACTTGAGCTGGAGTTTATTTACTCGCCGTTGAATAAGTGAAAAAATTCAATTTCCATTTGTTCAAATTTACATTAAGCCCCGGGCAACCGAGGAAAATGTGTCTAAAATGTAATAATTTCGGTAGAAGGTGGGGCTGTTTTGTGGTCATAACAAATCTCTGGATATGCTAATCGAGTTGGCGTATTCAGGGGGCTTTTGGGCGCGGAAAATGACAGGCAGACCTCGCGAATAGCGACCACAACCACCGGGAAAAAAGAACCACAAACGTCGCGGCCACTGTCGTTTTTAATACTCCTCGCCTTTCACTTTTTATTTTCCCTCCCCCCAGAAAGTGTCCCCCCTCCATTTTCCCCAGCTCGTCAGGTTTTCGGCTTTCCCTTATCCACCCACAATTTTCCGTGATTTGTCCGAGGTTTTCTCGTTTTCTCTGGTCTTTCTTTATTTTTGTGTCGGTAGTTGCAAAACGTTTGGCCGCTTGAAACAGAATTTTCGATTAGATTATTGTAATTGTTGGGTTTTTCAAATGGTTCTGGCTTTTTTTTTTGGGTTCAGGCGTTGATAAGAAATATTATTATTTCACCTTGCAAACATTGTGCATTTAATCATGAAACTAAAATAGTATATGTTATTTTTGGGACCTATAGATACAAATTTCTGAAAAAACTTCGGTGTTTTGAAATAGTAGAAAAGTTAATATGTAGGTGAAAATTACAATTTGCGGAATAGTAAAAAATCTTTACAATTCCTGTTCGCTTTAGCACAACACCCAGTTTATGGAAAAACTGTTTTTGCTCCCATAACCATACTCATACACCCATTTCCCCCTATTTTCACTTACCCCCTGGCCCTAATTAAGCTTCGAGCCAAAAAAGCAAAAGTCCAAGCGGCAAAAACGAGATGAGAAAGCTCAAACAGCAGAAATAGCAAAAACAACTATGGCAAACACTCGGGCGTAGACGACCCCCCCCCCCCTTTTTGGACCCAACCCTCCCCCTCTCTAGTTGCGAAAAAAGCAGTAAACTTAAATGTTTGCGTATAATTAAGCACTCATCCTTTGGTCGTAATTAAATTTTGCATGTGCACATCCAACAGATGCCTCGGACCCGAGTCTGCAGCTTGGGGCTTCGTTCTAGAATAAATCCCTCGTTTGCACCCCCAGTTTTCCTCACCGTATCCCCATCTCTTGCTCTCCCGATAAGTCTCTCTCTTTCACTCATGTTTTGGGACTGGCAAAAATATGCTAATTGCTATAGGCGACTCTACGGCACTGGGAAAAATAATCTCAGTTTATTTGTTTCATGAGGATTTTGCGATAACAGAGGCTGTCTGGAACTAATTATATATTTATAAAAATGTATTTTTAAAAATGTATCTTTTGGGAACTTAGGATCGTAAAGTTTGAAGTGTTAAACGGACTATTTATTTTAAAGATACAATTATAATTTATTCCATATTTTTTTGGGGAACTGAGGATCCTATTTACTTAAAAAATACAATCATAATTTATGGACCAATAATTTCATTGCCAATTTTTTTTCAGTGCAAGCGGCTGAGAACAAGGGGCGTTGCCATGTCCCACGCCCACTCGACTGCCGCCGCCTTAATTGCTATACTCATAGACCCCGACCCGCCCGCCCGTTCCCTCTCCCTCTAATTAAGACATTCACGAGCTCGAGTGTTGTCGTTGAGCTCGTTAGTTAGTACATAACTTTTCCTCCAGGCAGCGGAGAACGAGAAAGCATGGGGAAAATGTGGGGGAAAGAGATGGGGGACTCTGTCAATGTCAATCTTGGAAGCTCCATCTCAGTTTCCACCTTGAGTTGCCACAAAAGTTTTTCTTAAAATTTTCGCACTTTTCGCAGATTGCATTTAGCCAAGGATAAAGTTTTCCCCGACTTGACATGCACATGGAAAATTCACCCCTTCTCGATGTGTGTGTGTGTGTGTTTGTGTGAGTGTGTAATTAGTCGGGCAAACATTTTAATGCTTTACGCAATTCCAACAAATTAAACTCGAGCAATCAACACCTACACAGACTTAGCTTTCCCCACAAGTCAAACTTAATTTCCGCAAAATGTACTTTTTTCCACGAAACTTTTTGGATACGCCCCCCTCCCCTCCCCTCCCCCCGTATAGCCCCCATAATGCTTATTATATTAGGCTACCCGAAAAGTTTGGAAGCACGGAGGCAGCTTATTTTAATTGCATGATGAATATTAAAATATTTGCTTAATTTATTATTCAAGCACTCGCAGTCGTGCGCGCAGCATAAGCGGTTTGGAATATCCGCACACACCTGAATTACAGGTGGAATGTGGGTAGATATATACATAAATGGGTACACATAATTTGGGGCACCCTCTATGCGAATTTTCGGGGTATATTCCCACGGCCGAAATACATATTTAGTTATTTGTGCATAAAGTATCTGTGGCGGGGTGCATAAAGTGGTGTGGAGCTGAGAGATTTGGGGATGCTGGCGGGTATTCAATTAACATTTTTAACTGCAAACTTATTCCAGCGAATGATTATGGATTTAGTTTGGGGACCAGCCTTCATGGAAAATGATACATGAGATCCCTGGTTTAGTTTGTATATCATTTAGAATAGATGACAAATTATTTTTGAATTGTTTTGAAACAAAGTAAAGCCTTTGTGTAATTGTCGATAAAAGATTTTTTTAATATTGGTTAACGCGTTTTTTTCCATGCTGCACCTTTTAAGTGTTTTGTAAACATCAATTCAGATTGGCCTTTTTCGCTTACTCATTCCTGCATAATTTGCGACTCCTCGCATTTTAAGTATCGACTTGCAATAAAAACGGCATTTAATTTTTTTTGGGCAATTGCATAATTTGTATATTTTGGCATTACTCCTTGGTTCCCTTGGGCGGCCATCAATAAACTCGTTTTGCCAAATATGGAAGGCGCCCCTGAATTCCCCTCTTACGTCACCAAACGACCTTGCCAACCGAGACAAGTGCGGATTAGTGCTCAGTAATTATTTATTTAGTTTTTGCCCATGTTCGATTTGCATAAAATATGCGAGAGTGAAGAGAAAACGCCGTTTGAGTGCCTGACTAATGCGATGATAAATGCTTGCGATGAAACGCTTCACTTCAGATCGAGATATACACTCCTATTCGAATGTGCTGATGGATGGCGAGGACATCCGGTTCTGGGGCATTTGAATAACAATATCACAGGCGAGATATCACATATTCAGAGTGCTCGAGATTCGGAATTGATTTGGTCAACCGTTACAGCAGCAAAAACAGCGGGGATTCCAAGGGGAAGTCGGGTGAAATGATTCAGCAATCGCATGCGAAACGCGTGCCCTTCTCAGTGGGATGTCCTTGGTCCTCGGGACTTGTATTATGTCCCTGCCGGATCCTGTTCTTTTTTATTGTGGTGTAATGTCTGTTGTTCCAGCGCGTTGACATGTGAGCCAAGAGTCTTTTTATTTATTTTCGCCCACCCATGGCCTCTTTGCCGGCTGATGAGACCGCCCACCGATAGAGCAAAATAATTTCGGGGGAGGGCCCGCCAAAAAAAAAATAGAATAGAAGCGAAATCAAACCAGCGCCTTTTGTGCGTTTTCAGACCGATGGCATATGGTTAGACTCTACGCTGAAAAATTCAAACGACAAACAAAACACCCTCGTTTACGCCCAATTTAATTCTCAAGTAGCTCTTTATGGCCTTGTGGCCAGGCACTTTGGAATTCCTGATTTGAGTAGCTAAAAGCAAGTGGAATAACAGAGTTAATAATCTTTATGCATTGGGAATTCACTAGATAGAAGATAAGAATGATACCAAAAATGGAGCATGAATTATAAATACGGAGAAAGCCGATTTTCTAAATATTAAATATGCCATTCTTTTAAATTTATTGGAGGATTTTCGATAATCAACATAAAAAAGGTAAAACCAAAATATATATATAGAGATATGGTTTAAAAATACTCAATACACTGCTTCGTTGCTAAGTTTATACTTTTGGGACAGCAATCTCCCCGGAGTTTAAAGGTTATCTTTGGGCAAATAAATATAAATTAGACAGAGGTTCGGAAGATCGTCTTGCCACCAAACGATAAGCTCTCAAAGACAGCTATAAAAGTTGGAGAGTAGTCCCAAGAATTTCAGTGGCCTTTTTCTACCGATCTAATAGCTTCTACTCTTCGGAAAACAACACAAAAATGTTCAAGCTCGCGTATTTTCTGCTCTACGTGATAATTGCTGGGACTCTCAATGAATCTTTGAGTCAGGCGAGAAAGACCAACCAGGGTCGAGATAACACCTGTAGGGATATTATAGCAAACGACACGCTTGAGAGACAGGTCCAGATACAAAACCAATTGGAATCTCTTAAAAATGTAATACCGTTGGACCTCGGCGAGAAATTGAGTAGGATGGAGGCTCATTTAGCAGCCCTAGAAAATAAACTGGAGTCTATGCAGATCAAGGTGATTGACCAACTAACAGCCATACAGAAAACACTTTCCAAACCTTCGAGATTCGAGCGAATCGGTTCAAGATATTTCTATATAGAAGAGAATGAAGAGCAAACTTGGCATTCCGCTGAATTGACCTGTCGGCAGAAGGGTGGACATTTAGCATACATCAGAAACCAAGAAGAGCTGGATCTCATAAGGAAATATCTGGATGAGGACTCCCTTTACTGGCTGGGCATCCACGAGCCTTTTAAAAGGGGCGAATTCGCCACCGTGACTTTAAGCACCAAATCTCCTTTTCTAAAGTGGAGGCCATATGAGCCCTATTACATAGACAAAACATTGCACTGCGTTGGTATGACAAATTCAGGCATGGTGGTGTATAATTGTGAATTTAATAGGAAATTCATTTGCCAAGCCGATGATTGAAAATAAACAAATTGAGAATGAATAAATAAGCTCTTAATTCTTACAAATAAATTTACATCCACATACTGCACCAAAATCTGAAAAGCTAGTATACATAATTTTATTTTAGGATATATTTAAACTCTTTTGTAATTGCTATACATTTTGGACAAATTGAAATTAATAAAAAGAATATCATTACAACATTTAAAATATTATCTATATTTAGCCAAATTTAACAAGTATATTAACAAGAAATATCCAGTCTCATTAGAGGGTAAGCCAATTACACGGCTTCTGAAAATGCAGAAAAACCCTGGAAATATCCGTTTCAGCACCATCAATCGATCCCTCCCCTTTTCGGGCAGTCTCAACGATTATAAACCCAACGATCTGCTAATTGCCTGCGTGTCATTAAGCCTCCACTTACAAAAGAATTAGACAAACAAACAATAAAATTTATGGCAAGTGTCGCATTTTGTCATCAAGCAGCGACAAAAACAACTGCCGGAAAAAAATAAAGGAGAAGTAGAAACAAACTGCTTTTCAACCCCTGGCAAATATTTACAAAAATCCGAACGAACAAGAAATTGCGACAAAATGTCACCCCTAAGTGGGCAATGCCGCTGTAGCCGTCTCTTTCCCTCTTGTCTTGCCTCTCTGTCTAATCCCCCTTATACATTTTTTGGCGGCAATGACTAAATTAGCAGTTGATTCAGAGGGTGGAGCGGTGGATTTTTTGGGGCAGGCTGCCAGACAATGACCGCAATGAGAGCAGTAATGACATTAGATGCTTGGCCGGGTGTACAATGCGATTCTTGACTCTCGATCCCTTATATTTGGCATCTTTGCTTGTACTTCACTCAGAAAAATTAAGTGTTAAAAGTTAAACCAAAATGTAGAACATCTATCTTTAGCTGAAATTGAGATCTATAGCTTTTTTAAGATGTTAGAATACAATATATGTAAGTATTTCTTTTGTAAAAAATGGCAACTAAACTTTCAACTAATAACCAGGCTTGTATTTTGTTTAAGACATTTTATACAAAAGCTATCAAAAGTATGTCAAGTTAAATGAAGAGCTTCTTTGTATGGAAGTAACATAAAAAAAATAGAATTTTTCTTGTTTTAAATCTATTTTTTTCCATTAAATGGTATTAAAAAGGTATTTACATATATCAACAAAATTTTGAAAATGTAATCTTGCTTTATAATTTCTTTTTGTGTCTCCTGTCAAATTTTTTGATATTTTAAAAGACCATTTTTTTCCTGAGTGTCGACTCCTGCGGTGCTCAGTCGCGATTCTCGACTTTCTGTCCTTTTTCCGTTGGATTTTCCCGACTCACGGGTTATTGAACAGGCGTGCGCAGCGGAAGGCGTTCTACTTAATGTTTTGGATGGAAAACGTTTAAATTCCATTGGCGCACTTCCGGTCAGCGGATGTCGTGTGCGCCAGCGGAAACATTAAGAGAGCAGTCTCCTTCTCCGTTCGCCCCCCCCAACTCCCCCTGCCCCGACCAAAAGGAAGGAATACCATTTCGGAAAATCCCCCACCCCCCGCTAATGATGCCGGTCATCATCGATATGGCCGACACGTGCGATCCCGAGGGCGCCCAGTATCTAATCATCGGCGGAACTGCCGCCATTGTCTCAGCCATATGTGGGATATGCTAGATGGATATCCTTTTGCAGCTGGGCGGACCAGAAGATAAATGACTTGGATGATAGTGCCTCGAATTGATTTCCGCCGGAAGTCTTGATTCCTTTTTATTGGGTGGGATTGTACAATTAGGTGTGACTGGGATTGAATTTAAAGGCCTTAAAAAGTCAATGTACTTTCAATTAAATTTGACTGATAAAAAATGTAAACATTTTGTAGACATTTAAAGGCTTGTTTTTGGTCAAATTTTATTACTACTCTGGGTTTTCACCGTCGTATTTGATATCTATTAGAAAAATCATTAAAAATTTGTTCATTAATTTGTTCATCATCATTAATAGGTAAAGTGAATATTCCTTAAGATAGACAGAGGTCATGGTTTTGCAACAGTTCTTCTAAGTAACTTAGGCTTAAATGTCGGTAAAGACTTAAAATTAAATTAAGTGACCTTCAGTACTCAGATTTGCTTGCCAACCTTATTTTTAAACATTTTGCATAGCAATTGTAAAAAGATTGCAATGGTGATCAGAATTCAATCAATATTTGTGATGTAAATAAATTGTAATTAGGTATTTGATAGATTGACTTACCTATCGCTGGCGTTGCTGCCGCCACCGAAGTTCCCGAAGATGTGGCTTCCAAAAGCGGCCGCCGCAGCCGCCGAGGAGTGTGGCAACTGGGGGGCGTGCGGGGTGGTGGGCGTGGGCGTGGACGAGGCCGAGTTGTTGGAGGAGGGCGGCATCCTGGAGCCCGTGGTCAAGGACATGGGCCCGCCCACCTCGATGGGGGAGTCGGTGTTGCGCGAGTTGGAGGGGCTGCTCGGCCCCTGACCCCCGCCGCCGACCAGGGGCGTGTGCTCCCTGTGCTCCCTGTGATCCCTGTGCATTCCCGAGGGGGAGGGCGAACCGGCACTGATGGAGCCCAGCGACTGGGAGGCGGAGTGCGGGGTGGTGGCCAGCTGATTGGAGGACAACGGGCGCTCGTTGTCGCTGGAGTCCAGGTGCATTCCACCGCCGGGACTGCGGGAATGGGAATGCGAATGGGAAAGGGAGTGGGAGTGCTGCTGCTCCATCTGCCCGTTGGTCAGCGGACTGTGCGAACGCTGGCGAGGCGGTAGTTCATCCATGTCGTCGTCTATTTCGCCGGTTATGTCTGGCGAGGATTCGCGAGAGTCGTGGAGCTGAAGAAAGGTAAAGGACTTGCGTTAAAAATCAATAATACTTTTTTTAATGTAACTATAAGCTAGAGCACATCAGCATTTACTGCCTTTGAAATTATCCGTATGCAATCAACACAATTACGTTGTTTTTCTGTGTGCTTATAGTTGAAATAAAAAATTAAAAAAAAATGTATATTAGGTCTTAAAAAAACTTAATATCCAATACATCTATTCGAAAATAAAAATATATATTTTAAGTATTAACGGTAAGCGGCGGTCCAAAACTTTTGTTAAAAATTACTCATACGACATGTAGTTTTCAAGTATTCAGTTAGACAAAATGATATGATCAGGAAACAGCCAATGAGCAGCTACTAACATTTCTTTTGGCATTCCCCTAAAAACAGCGAAACGCATATAATAATTGGATAAGAGTAGGACCATAAAATTTTAATAAAAATGTTGACCGCCCTGATTACATAGGATAAAATCTATTCTTATTAATATATGTAAAGGGTTTCCAAACTATACAAAATTTGTACAATATTTTAAATGTAAATTTTAAGGTGTCAACTGTGGGAAATTTCCCTGTTTAAACCCCTCATAATTCAATTTACTTACCTTATCCAGTGAGCTGCTGCTCTCGCCATTTTCCCGCTTTCGCTGCTCATCCTTGAGTCGCTCCGCCTTGCGCCATTTTGCCCTGCGATTCTGGAACCAGACCTGCGGAATAGGAAAATGGGAAACTCGAATGAAATTGAGAAAGTTTGGCGCAAATTGCCATGATATGGCCACATGTCTATTATTATTTATGCCACGGGGCAAAATGCCTCGTTGACTCCCGCTGCCAGCCAATGGAAAATTGAAAAACTTTCCCCACACACACACACAAAATTTTCCACCTCAGAAACTTTAACAATTTGTTGTGCCACCCCAAAAAAATGTTTGTCTTTCCCTTTGTCCTTCCAGCCAATCTAAGATATAAACAAACAAAATCTGATTTTCAATTTTCCTAAGGAAGACAAAACAAATTTGGCCTGTAATCAGCGCCTAAATTGGGGAAAGGGGGCGGGGCTCCTCACACACATGGCTGCCTTGCTCTAATGAGGCTCAATCAAGACAATGCCCTGGCATCCTTAGACACATCCTCTGGATTGCTTGCTTATGCGCGCGTGTTTCCTTTCCAAACGCGCCCTTTTCCCCAAAATTTTCCCCCGCTTTTCCCCACTTCCCGTTCGCTTCGTTTGCTTTTAGTTCCGGTTTGCGTTGATTCCCCAGCTTAGAGCGCCCCCTAATGGGATTTCCCTTGCCCGGGCGCCATCTTGAATGAAAATCACTCTCTGTGCGGGAGTGTGTGTGTGTGTAAGTAAGTTTCCTAATCAAAATTCAAATTAGACATTGTGCAAAAGTTGGCATTTTGGCTCCATTGTTGTAATCATAACGCAGCGTAAAACAATTTCGGCATACTTTGGCCTGCAGGCAAATAACTTCTGGCCGCCATGTTTCCCCAGACTTTGCTCCTGTTTTTCCCCAGCTCCTTTTTGCCTGGGCAAACAATAAATTGCGCACAATCCAACCCCCAAGAACGCAGGCCACCTCACCCCCCCCCCCAGAAAACACCCACCGAAGGGGGCTGAACTTTTCCAGTTTTCCTCTTTTTTTGGTGGTGACGCCCACCAGTTACTTAATACAATATTTATGCCATAAGCACATTACCAATAAAATATGGCTGGGTAAACTTTTTTTCTCTCTCTGTGTGTGTGTACCCCAGGGGTAAAGGAGAAGGAGAAGGAGAGAGAGAAAGAGAGAGAGACAGTGAGCTGGAAAGAGAGGAAAGCTAACGATAAAAGCAGCTTCTCCTTCTGACTGCTCCTGTTATTATGACAAAAATTGAATAATGAAAAACAATTGTGTGCGTCTGTCTCTCTCCCTCCGGCCATTGCCATCTCACTCTCTTTCAATCATAATTTCATGCACAATTTTGCTTTGTTTTATTACACACAGAATTTAACGTGTTTCTTATTTATTCAACTCGCTTGGTTAAGTTTCTTGATTGCCTTCTTGGAATTACTTTTAAAAGTGGATAGGGTATTGGACCATATCAAATGAATATTCTTGTTTTAAGTTTACTTAATACAGTATATATTATATTTAATTTTAAATTTCTTTGAACAAATGATCTGCATATGTATTTAACTTGTAAATCAAATCTGTAGCAGTGCTAAGTATACTTTTAGGGGGGACCTAAAAAGTAAACTTTGGAGTGGAGTAAAGATTTTTAAACTATAACATGTATTTTTCTATCGAATTTTTTCCTTTTTTTTTACTTTGGATTAATATCTGAACAAGTTGACTAGAAAAGTCTTATTAAATGTCGAATTTAACATAACATAGTTAACATAAAATAACAATGTAACGATTATAGACATTAAACAAATGTTTAGTTTTATTCAAACTATAAATATGCTTTAATATTAATGACTGTTTATCTTACAAAACATTTATTTAATATTAAAAATGTAAGATAACACTTACTTTAAGTTTTCCGAAAATTCTACTTTTGATTTAACCTTGATCGAAATATATTTTACAACAGTTTTAAACCCTCAAAGTATGTTCAAGAAAATATATTTATTAGCTAAAATATGTAATGCCCCACTGCACATGTCGCTTCTAATCAACACATCCGAACGGATGCTCTGAAGAACCCTTCGACTCACTTCAAGTAATTTATTTACCCAAGCAAACGCCCAAAGCGACAAAAATTTCTCATAATTCTCGAAGAACAATAAACAAAACAATTATTCATATACCTAGCAAACACAATTTTTGCGGTTACAAGTTACAAAAACCGATTTGCCATGAAAGCGAAAACAAATAAGCAAACAAGCGGGCAGGGTAAACAATACAAAGTTGTTACACAGCGAATTACACAAAAAAAACACACACAGGGAAATGGAAACAATGGAAACACCACCCAGAAGCCAAGGGGAAAATCAGGGGAAAAAGGGCGAAGATGCAGGAGGTCGTCTGTGGGGTAATTACGGACAAGTGCGCACCATTAGCTTCCGCAAACAGTTTGTCCCGATCCCGGAACACTCAATGCAAACAACACCCAAGGACCAAAAAACCAAGGACCTCGACGGCGCAGCTCAAGTGGAATGAATGAACAGATGTGTTAATACCAAACGCATTTCGCTCTGGGCTAAACTGAACCCTTTGCAACAATAATTGGGCTACCGCAGCAGCCGACACCACACGGACCACCCCTTTCCCTCGGATCCTGGAATCCTTCCCCTGAAACCGCCCATATCCTGAGGCCAACATAAGGCAGACTCGATTCGATTCGACGGCCATCAACTTGGATCAGCATTAAAGGATTACTCGAGCAAATGCAATTATTTGACAGGACGCCCGGTCAACCAGCCACCCCTTTACACTTGAGAAAAAAAGAAGGCAGCATTATCAAAATCAAAAGTCGTGGTAAAATAGTGACAGAATGAAATAGTATTTTTTTCATGAGTGTATAATGTAATACTTTTTATTGAGATTTTGTTATTGGAATGGAGATACGACTTCTTGTAATTAATATGCATTAGGGAAAATTTTCTTTTTCGCTGGTTTGTGATTCCCAAGTCATCATTTTCAATCAGTTTTTGTTCTGTAGTTTTTTTTAGATTTATTTGTGCTTGTTTATTGTTTTTAGGATTTTATTTAAGAACTGCTATCCTCTAAATTGATAAGTTCATTTTGTATAATGACCAACAGATTATTTAATTCTTTTTTAATTTTACAGCTTTGTTACAATTTAAAAAATGTTTATATTTTTTAAAATTGTATATTTTTAGCAGATAGATGACTTTCTCCCAGTGCACTTCCCTCCTATCATCCTTTCATTCCTCATCGTCTTCTGTGGCTTTTTTTCTCTTGAACAGTTTCTCACATCGCCACTTGGGAGCACTGTGATTATAATAAATTATCAATTATTGGCATTATATGCGGTGGCAGCCCTTCTGCGGTGGTTCGAGTGGGTGGTGCCATATTTCCGATTGGGTGGCTCTATAGTGGGAGTATCCCTTTCGAATTGTCATGCTGCAGCACATTAATTCTAATCGAATTAGTTATGTATGAGGTGCGTAGTCGGAAATGTGAGAACCGGTAATCGCAGTGGGTTAACGACTTCATTATTTATCGCCTTAGACAGGGAAAATGATAACAATTATTTTGGGGCGCAGTGAGAAGGCTTATTGAAGATATTATTATTAATGTAGGAATGTCCTGCAAGGCATTTCATTGCAAATTGTCTAGGTAAAAAGGTACCTATTAAGGATTTCGGAATTTAATCAACCAAGTTAGAATAGGTTGTGCGATTTAAGCTATCTATTAAGTCATAAGTAGTATTTTTATTACCTAGTATAGTATTTCTTGTACCTTTCTTTTGATCAAAAAGAAAGCCTCCTTCAAGTCATCGTTTAATGATATGCAAATCTTTTTTACAATATTTTCCTATGGGTAAGTTCCATACCATCCCCAACAGCATTTCCTCCCCCATATTATCCCATTCAAAAATCAAATTTCCCACTCATTTATCAATCAATATCAGTTATTAGAAGGCTCTGCGGCATTAGCCCGACTTCAAAGTGCTTTGTCCTTGTCAGGTGTATATGCGGCTATATCCCTGATCCAGCTGGGGCCCGGGCCTCAAACATAAGCTCGCCGGGATATACATTAAGTAAATGATTTTTGCACTGAACTCAAATGCGATGCGACAGGAGGGAAAAACAACGCACAGACCTTTAGCCGGGGCATCAAAAATTGACAGACGAAAAAATCCCGTGGAAAACGTATCAGGTTACAGGCAAGTGAGCGGCTAAACCGAAAGTCAGGGATGTTGGGGAATCAAGCGAAGTACACATAATAAATTTTATTATAAAATTTATTTCCGCTCCGCCGTTGGACGGTGCATAGCAAAAAAACAAAAAAAAAATGTGTCAAAATGCGGTTGGAAAATGCCGGGCACACACACCCTCATCAAAATATTTGGCATTCATTCCATTATCGAAATCCCAGACTAAGCTGTCCAGTCGTAATATTTTTTCGGTTTTTTCCACAATTTTCGCCGCAAATTCGTTAAAGAACTCTGGACGCTGCAAACTCGGACCACAAAAGTTGGTAATGACTGACAGGTTTTCCTTATGGAGGGTGGACTCTTCTTTATTAGCTTGTAATTTTGTTAGGAGTGACAAGAACACGTGCTTGCGACAAGTGTCCCATTGTCGTAAAGTTTCGTTTATTTACCAATATCAAATTGCCAGCATTTTTTATATGGCAAATTGAATTGAAAGTATCTGGTTACGCCTGGGAAAAAAAAGGTCGCTCGAAGGCGCCGCGTCTAATTGTGCCGGAAATAGAAAAATGGAGAGGATGTCGTAACGCCACCAAAGTGTTTTAATAGCCACCAAAGTGTGCGTGGGTTCGCGACAAACGTGTCTAGTTAGTGTGGCATCCTCATTAAGTTTCTGCTTCTGTTCCAGCCTCCATTTTCATGTGCATAATTTGCTTTCGGCCTCAGAAACGACGTGCTCGAGTGCCCGGAGATTCGCCATTCCACCCACCCAAGATCTACGAATTTATATTTCCTCTTCCCCCAAACGAAAATGTGTGGAAGTAGATCCGCTAATTGTCATTTTAATCTGACAAATGCAGCTCACATTTCCATGCAAATTGCCCTCGCACTTACCTCTTTCATTTGAGACTTGTGCGAAAAAAAACAATCTTTTCCTGACTTAATTTACATTTTGATCCGAGCGCGACTATAAATTCTAATGTCTTTGCTTCGAATGCCAGCGAAGTGGTTTTAATTTCGGCAACAATTGTTTTTTTTTAACATGAATAATGTATAAGGTTGAAATTAATTTAGTTCTTGATTAAGGTTATATATTACCCCCAAAACTAATGTTATTATTACTTTCAAAAACAAAATATTTCTCTAATGTAAAACAGGTAAAGTTTACAACTCTTTTTCGGATTTATTTTTTAGGTTCAATAGGTTTCTCTTCATAATTTTCAACTTTATGCTTACTTATTGTATTAAACATCAATACAAGTAATAAAGTTTATCTTACATTGTTTTTCTTTGACTTCTTTACTGGCTCAAACGAAAAAATTTCTATCATAATTTTGAGGGCTTTTTGCTCACAGCTTACTGCTCTCAAACTCTTATATTGAAAAACAAATTTGATTTGGCGGGAGGTCGGAAAAGGAGGGTTTTATAACCAGAAGAGGAGAGCAATTTGCTTTCCACTTTTCTTTACTTTTCGTTTTACATTTTTCTTCTTTTTTTTTATATTTTCCCTGTCAACGCTTAAGAACTTTGCATATTTTGCTGGTCCGCCTGTTTCTGGCTTTCTGGCCCGACGTCATTGAAAATTTATATAGAAAATATTTTTTAAGGCAGTTATTACATTAGGTTTGCTACATGCCACCCCAGGAACCCGAACCCGAACCCAAATCCGAATCCGAATGCGAATCCGAACCCGTTGGTAATCCCCCTATTCAGCATGCATATGCATTATTAATCGGGAGTTCCAGATGGAGAGAGTTACTGAAAAAACTGAGGGCTTTGATCAGGCTGCGTGACCGTTCTAGGGTGGTCCTACAACTCTTATATACTTATGAAATTTGATATGATTTCGCAACGTTCTTGAGTTCTGAATTTAATATTCCCCAGTTACCCCAACACTTTTTCTCAACTCTTCCTATTTAGCATAATTTCAGCCAAAGAGGTCAGAGGTTTTCCTTACCTGAACCCGTGCCTCGGTCAGGTTGATTTTCATGGCCAGATCCTCGCGAGTAAACACATCCGGATAGTGAGTTTGGGCAAAGGCCGTCTCCAGCTCCTCCAGCTGTCCCGAAATTAAAAATTAAAAACGAATTCCCCTTTTATTCTTCGCCGACTTACCTGTTGCAATGTGAAGGTGGTGCGATTCCGCCGCTGCTTCCGCCGGACGAAGGTCTCATCGTGGATGGCAGGATGATACGAGTAGCTGGTGTCTGAGGAGGAGCAGATTGCAGGAAGCAGAGGGTATTAGCCATGTGAGGTGTTGCATTAGCCATCTTAATTCTACTAGTTGCACTAAGGGTGTAGGAGCATAAGTGCCACTAAGCTGGGGATATGTCTTGCCCGGCGTCGCCATGAATTAAATAGTTTCGGCAGGATTTTTATTTGGGAGTTTGAAAATTCTAGATATAAATTCAGTGTGTTTTCCTTAAATGGAATTCCATATTGCTCTTTTTTTTATTTCTAGAGCAATATGGAATTCCATTTGAGGAAAACACACTGAATTTATAGTTAGACACATTAGGAATATTTTAATAAAAATATCCTTAATGTCTTTAACACTCCTTTACTCAGTTAAACAGTTAATTAATATATTAATTTAATCTTAAAAATACTGTCCAAAGTGGTTGCTATATTATTTATGACTGGGAAAAATAAATTCCTTCAATATGTCCCTGAAGTTCGAAAAAAAACCCTTAACTTATTTATTCCATTACTTTTTTCAATATCTCCAGTCAAGCCCAAGTTTTCTCTAAATTTTAAATGACCCAACTATAACTGCCTTGGAATTCATTCATGCCAAAAGTTTTTCTCCGCTGCCATGCCCTTGCTGGGAAAACCTCCTTCTTCGCCTCCTGCATTTCCCTTGTCCACTTGCCTTTTGCTGAAAGCCAGCTGTTGCCAAAAATTGCAGGCTAATTGAATTTTCTAGCAGCAGCGCCATTTTGTGTGCTACGAAATATTTTATAACTGCCTTTTGAGCCAGAAAGAGAGGCAGCGAGGAAAAGGAAAGGCGTTGACAGCCCCACTTGACCTCCGCCCCGAATTGCCCGGCTTTTCCACCCCACCCCGGAAAATGGAAAACCAATGTCGAAAGGCGGAAACTTTGTTGGACCTTTTTTGCCTCGGACTTTCGGTGCCTTCGTGTTGTAAAATTAATTTTCAATTTGATTTTAAATAAATAATTAGCTGGCAAATTGCAAAATTTAATTTTAATTTTCTTCTTGCCAAAGCCCAACAAAGCTGGTCGTCTCTTTCTTTCTGGCCTTTGCCGTCTCTTTCTTTGTCTGTCTGCCTGTGTCTGTGTGTGTGTGTGTGTCAACTTTTTTGGGGGCTCTAATCCGATTAGCTGAAATGTTGTTACTTTGGCATTCATTTTCGCCAAGCCGAAGGTCGTCCCACTTCCACCCCCTTTTCCCAATTCCCCAGAGACTCTCTGTAATGCGCACTAATGCTGTTTGCCATGTTTTTCTCTATGCCAAGTGTCGCTATGCTTGCCATCGATTAATATTTAATTATGAAAATAATTACAAAATGTTTTCGTCTTCTTTCGCCATCAAGCTCTCAGGTAAGCCCAAGGATATTCCATATATCCTGCTAATGAAGCACGCATTTCGTTCCTAAATCAAGCAATCAAAGGGGTAGGCAAATGCTAATCAAATAGTCGATGAGTTGAGCTTCGGGCACTCAGCATAATTTTTCCAGGAGGCTGGGTAAAGTTAAGTTCCCATGAGAGCTGGCAGCGTTAAGCTGGAATCTTGAACCCCAACTAACTTTATTGATTTCGGATGATTATAATATTCTTTACTTATTGTATTTCATTGATTTGAAAATGTTACAAAGATAAACAATAAATAAAATGTAATGAATATATAATAAACAAAACATATCTGATATATAATTACTATTACTATATGTTGTATGTAGGTACAAAAACATATAAAATATTACAGCTTAAGTTCTCTCTTGTACCACTTTTCATACCATATTTCGGATAATCACGAGCACATCCTCCGTCATTTGCTCATCACCAGTTCATCCTGCAGCAGTGCAATTTTCTTGCTAATCAAATTCTTTGCAGCCAATAATTGCCTAAAATGCAAATGGAAAATGCCCCAGGATGGCCGAAAATGCTTCGGGCCGAAAAAGAAGCCCAGAACATGTTCCACTGACGTTCAAGCGGCTGGCAATTAGCACAATTAGGTTTCGAGTGCAAATCCCAGAGCGCAGCAAAAGCTGCCCAAAAACCGGGCAATAAGAATTTCATGCTGAAAGCTTTGCCCAAAAACCAAGCCAATGGACGATTTCCACCACCCCACCACCATATTTCACCATTTTCCAGCACGAACATCAAACGTCAGTCGGCAGCAACAACAAGTCAACTAACCGCACTTGTCAGGAAGACAGGATTAACAAATCCTTGTTGGCAAATTGATTCAAAAAGTACGCAAAGGGGCGCAGACAAGCCAGTCAGCCAGCCAACCATCTATATCTCTCTATATCCCTCTCTGCCACCCAAGCAAGCCGTCTCATTGTGCACTGGAAAAAAAATTGTAACGTTTCGCATTGCACTACGAAAATACCATTGGATTTTTGTCTATTTTGGCTACATCTAAAAATATCTACATAAAATAAATTATAAAAAGTTAATAGCCATTAAAAAAACAATTTTATTGGAAAATTTTTTTTAATATTTTTTAAATGACTTTCCTTAGGAAGAAAAAAAATTTTTTTTATTATTTCTTATTACATATCGAATAATAATATTTATTTCAAAATGTATTCTCTCCTTTGTGAGTAAATTTTTTTTTACAAAATAAATAACTTCCAATCTGTAGAATTAAATTAATTCCCTGGCTATTTTCTAACACTCCGATAGTTTTTTTTTTCGAGTGCACTGAAGCTGCTCTGCGTCTGCTCGTTAGCTGCGCCGGTAATGGGAGATAATTCAATTTTTAAACATTTGGCATAACAAGCGAAACCATCATTAAGGGATTTTCGGTCTGGGAGCAGTCAAGTCAAGAGTCCTTGCAATCAGCTCGACCCCGCCCACCCGACTAGCCACCCAGCTCCGCCCACTCCGCCCACTCAGCCATCGCATCCGTATCCGTATCCGTAAGATACATGTCTGCAACTTTGTCTGCCGTTTCTGTTTCTCTGTATCTACACAAGGCCGAAATCAATTCTCATTCGATTTCAGTTTCGCTTACTTAATCTGAGAGCCAGGAATTAGCATTCATTATAGTTTTTCCTTGGCTGGCCTAGTTCTTTTTTGTTGGAGAGTTCGGGTATTCCCCCTGCATAAGGTCGAATTCCCTCGGAAAGTGTCACCGTCTCAATTTCAGTGCTCGAAAGTCAAGGCACGCGTTGGCAAAAATTTTAAATTAGTTTAGCAATTGAGAAGCATTCTCGGTTTCAGGGGTACTTCTGGGGTTACTTGCTTCTTGAGGAGAGTGTCACGTCAAGGAATCACGAATTGGAATCTCGAAAAAACAGCGAGTAAATTGAATTAGCTATGCAAATGTTTTTGGGGAATTTTTTATTTTGATTTATGAGCTATATTTATTGGTTATGTCATAAAGAAAGGGGAGAGACTGAGAACAGACACGCCCTAAGTGGATTTGTTATGGGGATTTTCACTGTGTTATGCTTATTTATGTGATATTTAATTGCAGTTATTAAAGTGAAATTTAAAACAAGATTTTTAGAAATGGGTTTATCTACTTCGGTGAACTTTTGAACAAACCACGACTAGATGGTTGAAACTATATGTAATATTTTGTTAGCCTATTCTGAATAATATTTATTGGAACTGAAACCCAGACTCAAATGATCTAGTTGTAAATGGCATTAAGGGCACTTGCTGTCCCCATTAACCTGTCGCAAATCAAAAGCGACAGTTCCTCCGAGGACCTTCGACCTTTCCAAAACCCCACCTTTTGAGAGGTCAGAACTCCCCGATGGAACATAAGTTATTGCCTCGCCGTCTGTCATATTGAATCAGTCAGCAGTAAATGGAATTTGCACCTGATTAGGATTACTGAGCAGGCGAACGTGCCAAGATGTTACGTAATGCGTTCGTAAGTCGCCATCTAATCCCATTACGTAGCGCACATTCCCTTCGAGATGAAAACCCCCCGAAAAACCAGACCACTAAATGCACTGCAATTTGTGGCTGGATTTATTTTTGGGGATACCACTTTTATATGCGACTCCGTGGCGGTGCCTTTTATGGTTAGTGGGTGGGAAAAAATCAATAAACTATTCCGTCGGCGGATTGGCGCTTTGATTTATGATTTTCGATAAATGCCTCGGCACTCAGCCTCAATCTGTCGAAATCTGTCGAAATCTGTCGCCGCATTCCGAGTGTCGAAGGGAAATTTGCATGCCAAAGCATTAACGCTTTGCCATTCGATAATTGCATGAAATGAAATCCAAAATTCCCCCCCACACCCCCCTCTGCTCTTCCCCAATTACAATTCGAATGGATCGCTTCACTTTCCGACACGTTCACGTTCACGTTTGCTTGACTTTGCCTTTGGCCACTCCTTTGCTCCGCAAAAGCCCCCTTTTCTGCATGCGAATATCGATTGAGTTGCCCAGCTCTCTTCCTGCTTTTTTTTTTTTTATTCAATTATAGTTATATGGCAAAGGGGGGCCTCCGCCCCTGGCCCTCCGATTCTGGGTTCTGGAGTGCCGGGCGAAGTTTATTTGGTTTGGATTGCGATGGCGGAGTGGTTCTGGGCGACGAGAGGTGGGCAATAGGAAATCAAATTGCTCCGCTGCGGCTTTTCCTTACACCCAATTCAACGAATTCCAATTTTTCTGCGGAAATTTTACTACTATTTTTACATTTTTAGGGATATCATTTATGATCCAAAAACACGAATTTGCAGGAAAATAAACTAAAGTCGCAAACAGCGATATAGAATGTCTTGTTTTCAGGCCATTCAAATATAGCTTCTTTAACATTAGGGAAAATTAGGGAAAATATACAATAATTTATCTAAAAATTCTAACTAAAATACTTTTCAAGATAATATTTAGTAAAAAGCAAAAATAAGTAAATCATCATAGCTTCTTCAATATAAGGGAAAATTAGCTATAATTTATCTCAAAATTCTAAGAAAAATACTTTGCAAGATAATATTTAGTTAAAAGCAAATATAAGTAAATCATCATAGCTTCTTCAACATAAGGGAAAATATACAATAATTTATCTCAAAATTCGAACTAAATATATAAGTAAATCACCTCAGTTCACATTAATTAGGTTTCCTTTTTCTGGAGCTAATTCTTTGACAATTTATGACATGTTTCTGCATATATCCACCCAAAGATCTGCCCATGTCCCAGTATCTAGATCTGCATCTCTCCTCATTCCCATTTCGCATAGCACTTACCCTCTGACCGAGTGGCAAACTTTTCGAGGCAAACAGCAAACTCTCAACATGTGCGACTAGGAAATCTGATATGCTACATGTGGAATGAGGAGAGTATACCCTATCCAGAATCACCCTGCCTGCAGCGTGCTGCTAATAGAATAATTCGTTAATGTAACTACATATTGCAAAGATGCGCCGATAGACAATAATCCATTGACGACAGCTAAATTATCTTTGGCTTTTTATCTAAATTTAATTCGATGCGAACGAGAAGATTGTACTTTTGGCAGTTCAGAATCCATCTGTTCCAGCAGATGATGCCTGGCTACATAAATTACTAATACAATTAGGGTGGGCTGATTTGTTTAAGTGCAAATTAAAAATTCATATCAGCAGAAATGTAAAAGCAAAAAAGGTTAACCAATTAGCTTTATATATGTATAATATATCAAAAAAAAATGTAAAGATAAAATTTGACATAAAATAAATTTATACTAATATTAAAGCTTCACTAAAATTAGGAGTTGTTTTACATTATAAATTATTTTTTAAAAATGTATGCCTTGATATACTTTTTTTTAAGATGTCAATCGATATAAATTTGGTCACAACTTATATCTTTTTGTTTAATATATATAATTTTTATTAAAATAACATTGTATATAAGCACTATTTTCATGAAGAATAAGTAATCGAAAGTTTGTGACCAATTGTTTGGAATTAATTTTGTTTAAAAATGTATTAATGGGAAGTCTTGTTTTTTAGCTATATATTTTCCACTTATGTACTTATATTTTTAAGATTTATACTCACATGGGTGGGTGGCGGCGAAGGGATAGTCGAGAGTTGGCAGGCGCGGGGGGTGGGGGGCCGCAGGGATGCAGGGCAGGTGGACATTGGTAGCAAAACATTCCTCTGCCCGCGGCTGCAGGACCGAGCTGAAATCGAAAGCGAAAGCGGAATTAGGAATAAGGAATCAGAATCGAAATCAGAATCGAAATCAGTATCAGTATAAGAATCAGAATCAAAAGGGGCTTACTCATCGATCGAAATTGAGAATAAGAATCTTTAAATTGCATGTAATTTTGATAAATTCACTTGCCAATCACGCTGACATCGTCGTCGTCGGGAAACGAGAAACGAGAAACTTGTAATTTAAGTGCACAATTCAATTGGAGACTGGGGGCTGAGGCATGCGGGTATTTCTCCTGTTCGTTCCTTTTTGTGGGGCGACTTTGCGTCGCCTTTAATGTTGTCATATGCACCTCAAACTCAATTCGATTCAATTAAAGGCAATTACAGACTTCTGACAAATCATCCACAATCGATTTCATCTGCTTTTGCATCTCCGTTTCTGTTTCTGTTTCTGTTCTCTGAGGCTGCATTGTGTGCCGTCTGCATACAATTAAATTGTCCTCAAACGAATCAATTGATATAAATTAATTGCATTTGCCGCAAAAGTCTTGGCATATAACTATGGCCGTAACTGTAACTGGTCTTGATGAACTCACTTCAGTTATGAGTCGATGTTTTGCGTTTTGCTGGCGCCTTTCTCAATTCAGTTTGCAGCTTAATTAGTTGAGGAATTTCTCCCTACATGCATTCATCTTGGTGAATTGAAAAATTCTACATCTTCGAGATACAAATGGGGTTGGGAAAGAAGTCACGGTGTCGAGATAGAGATTGTTAGATAGGAAAGATCAGAGAAAGGCGCTGAGAAAGTACATTTTCCATTGGGCAAATTGAAATTGATATTGGTGGGAAAAAAGGTTTTTTACAGGGGATACTCAATCTTAACGGTTAAGATGGTTAAAGTGTGCTTAAAATTTTTTACTTGAAAACAAGGTAAAACATTCTTAATGAGTGATATTATACCTAATCTTTAATGTAAAGATATTGAAATGGTTTTAAAGTTTAATTAATAAAATAGTATTTCTAAAATGGAGGCTTTCCCTTTTTCTCTTTTTTTAGTTATAATCCATATTCGAGTAAAATGTATTCATTTATCAAAAGGTTATAGTTTCAGCCTATTTCATGTACAAACTCCACCTTTTATTCCTTTATTCATAAATGGGTGCAGGCCAATTTCCTGTGCTATTGCATCCAACTTTCCTCTTTGTTGGATATCACATTTTCAGTTACATTTCAATTGCAATTAAAATTAATTGTAACTTCTATATGAACATTACCCGCACACTTACGTCCACAAAGCCCTGCCAACCAAAACCACCGAAAAAGTTGCACCACCCGGATTGCAGGTGGTGCTTCCCCTCCATCTGCACTCTGTACATTTTAATTTATTTGAGTAAATTTGTTAAAAAAATTGTATGAATTTTATTTATGGTGCTCGCCACACGACTGTTGGTAGCACCCACAGTATATATAGCACCACCCACCACCCACCACCCACCGCCCACCGCCCAGTGCACCACAAGTGTTAGCATATCATGTTACAGACTATTTCCGCCAAATTTACACACGCAAAATAATTTAACGTTCTCAGCGGCAGCGCGTGTCCTGCCTACGCTGGTGTCCTGAATGCACTGAGAAAAATAAGGCTATGTCAAGGAACTTATATTAGAAATCCTCATTACCAGAAAATGAATGTAAAATGTGGCAAACTATTCTAATGATTTATTAAAGGCATTAACGCTTTGATTGAAATAATATTATTGCTATTCCAAAAACCTATGATTTAACTTTTAAAAAACGTCTTTAATCTCTATTTAAATTTGATCAAAATAATTACTTTTCATAACTTATAATTAACTTTTTATTAACTTAACATTCTATGTTAAAGAAATTATTTTCAGTGTCCTGTTTTCTGGTCGCAGATGTGTCCGCGTTCCCAAAAGTCGAGACCCGACAAGTGGCGCCAATAAATTTCCATTTAGTGCGGGAAGGAGTCGTTCGACCCTCTCACCTGTCTCTTTCGCGCCGCCCCCTTTTCCGGCCACGCCCCCTCTCCCCCCCTCTCCCGGGACCCCGGCATTCCATTAGAATTGTGAGAATTTGTAATTTTGCATAATTGTTATATTTGGAGTCCGTCGGCCGCAAAACTCATTTGCCAAATGGAAAATTGCCATTTCGTGTCTAATGTTGCACATGCGACCCGTTGGCAACTGGCTGTTTGGCCCTGGTCCACAGGACCTGGCTCTAAAGTTTTAGTGCCGTCAGAAGAGGGATTTTGGGGCAGGCAGGCCGTTACTGGTGTTGTTAGTGAATTAATTTCCAGTGAATAATTTATGCTGAATTATTTTGGACGTATTAAATAGGCACAACAGAGGGGCTTTTGCGGTGCCGGGTAGTAGAGTTGAGTAGAGCAGAGTAGAGTAGAGTAGAGTACCCCGGATAATACTCCCATGTGCGTTTCAGAGGCGAAAGCTCTCACTTGGTGCGGACCTTGGGGCGTTACATTTAAATCAAATCAAAATGCTATTTCTGAAATTGATTTTTGAAATTTTAATGTCCCCGGACATGGAGCTGCGTGATTATGAAACCGGCTGCAGTAGGTTGGTCAGATGGGCCAAATTAGTTGGCACAACTATGAGACACAAATTGGACAGGGCTTTTACTTTGGCCATGAGCTTGCACTAAGCCTAAAGCGTTTGTTTAAGGATATTTTCGAATTTGCTAAGGAATATTATTAAGGAGAAATCAGTGACCAAGAAATTCAAGAGAAGTAGAAGACAAAAGTGCCTTATATGAAAATCAAGTAAATGTAATTTTCCAAGCAAAACAAAATCAAGCAATTTGCACACGAATTTGCCTATACTTTTAATGACTTTAGGAGAAGTAATAAAAACTAAGTGCCATTTCGATAATTATCCACTAAAGTCAACCTTTTCAGTCGCTTAGAAACTGCAGAGAAATACAGTTCACATCGCAGATAAATACAAAAGATAATGAACTTTGTAGGCATATTCTCCGCAATTTTATTACTCTTTGGTTTTGTACAGGGACAAAAGGATCGTAAGTATTGCGTAAGAAAATATTCTTGTTATTAATCGTACACCTTTTCCATTTAGCAATCTGCAAGAATTATCCTGTGGCCACGGGAGAATGTAAGCAGATGATTTCAGGATACACGTTTACGCCGGAAAATAATAGTTGTTCCAGCCATTCTGCCAATGGCTGTAAAGTCACTGGCAATTTTTTCTATACACGGCAACAATGCGAGGAAAAATGTAGGGATGACTTCTCATGGAGCAAATTTTTCCTTCAAGGCTACAGTGCCATGTTCCAGCTTCAGGATAACTTCTTAAATCTAATGAGACGAATTTCTTAAGTAAATTAGTTAATAAATTTATTTATGTGACTAACACATTTTGAACATTATGAATTTTACAAAATAATTCATAAATAAACAAAGTGAATTACAAATAAACAAAGAAACATGTTATATATAAAAATGTACTTTACAAATATTCTTTTATTTTACAATTTCTCGGAAAAGCTTCAATAGATTTCATAAATGCTTTAATAAGTTTGTATTATATATATTTCCACACTTTAAGTGTTTAATAATAATTAATTATCTCCAGAATTGTAAAAGATGTTAACAAAAATAGATGTAAAATAAAAACATAGTGAAAAATTAGCATATTATTAATTCCCATTTATATACATAAAGCTTAAAGTTTAATAAATTGGGTCAAGAAAATTGTATGTCTTTAACTTTGTCTATTAGATCAAAGATTTAGCCTTTGTTAATGCTAATATAAACCACTTTTATGCATCTATCATGACAAGTAATTTATGTGCAAATAGGTTTTCTCCAAAAAAAAACTTTACGACAAAAGAGAATTTAGTTGAACTTAACTTATGTAAATTTTAGCAATAAGTACAGAAGGTTCAGTGCAGTGTGACACTGTTGTTCAGTCAATATTTCTACAGTTCGACTTAAGTTGCGATTCTCAGTCGTTGCAAGGCATCCGGAAAAGATAGTTCACAAAAATAAAAATGAAGTTCCTCACCACTTTATCCCTAATTTGTGTTATTATGGGCCTTGCCCAAGGACAAACGGATAGTGAGTACTGCAAAACATGTTAAGTGCAATTAACTTGTATATTTTCTTCACTTAGTCATCTGTTCAATGGAACCCTTGCCTGTGGGATTGTGTGCTGATCGAATTGTAGGGTATACCTATTCGAGCATTAGGAACCGATGCGTAAACTATGAAGCCAGGACATGCGAAGTGAGGGGAAATTATTTCGCCAACAGAAATGATTGTGAGGCCAAATGCAAGCCAGTAAGGGCATTCAGAGATGCCCCTTTTACCTTCTACGTGGAAAGGGCTTTGGCCCAGGCTCGCAACCTTATTTCAAGAATTTTGAGTGTACCATTGTTTTCTAATTGATGAATAAACGCATCGGAGACGATCTATTTTTCAAAATTTTACACAAATGCTTCTGGATTAATTCTTTAAAAATCTGTGTTGTCATTTCATTTCTTCATTTTTTATGAGGTTACCCGTTACCAAATTTTCGAAAAATTGCTTTTTCAGAAAAGTGACATACAACCTGCACTTTTTAGCCCATAACTTTTCTTACAGACATCCGATTTCAATGTGGCGTACTTCTCAATGATTGTGGTTTAATTCTCTAAAAATCTGTGTTCTCAACTTGGTTTGTATCTTGGGGTCGATTTTTCTTCATTTTTATGAGGTTACCCCTTTACAAATTGTCGAAAAATGGCTTTGCAGAAAAGTGTCAGAAAACAGAACTTCTTAGCTCACAACTTTTTTCACAGACATCCGATTACAAAGTGGCATACCTCAAAATGATTGTGGTTTAATTCTCTAAAACACTGGGTCTTCACTTAATTTTTTATTTTTGGGTCGATTTTTCGTCATTTTTAATGATGTTACACCTTTCCAAATTTTCAAAAAATGGCTTTGCGGAAAAGTGTCCAAAAACGGCACTTCAATGCTCACAACTTTTCCTACAGACATTCGATCACAAAGTGGCATACCTCGAAATGATTGTGGTTTAATTCTCTAAAAAACTGTGTTTCACCCCATTTTTTTTTTGTGTCGATTTTTTGTAATTTTTAATGATGTTACCCCTTTTCAAATTTTCGAAAAATGGAACTTCTATGCTCATAACTTTTCTTACAGATCTCCGATTCCAAAGTGGCATACTTCTAAATGATTGTGGCTTAATTCTCTAAAAAACAGTATACTCAGTTTGGTTTGAAATTTTGGGTCGATTTTTGGTCATTTTCATAATGCTAACCCCTTTCCAAATTTTCTTTCGAAAATGGCTCTTGATAAATATAAGCTAGACAAAATTATAAACTTTTAATTACACTAATTTAAATTAAATTAAGTAAATTTGTTGAGCTCTAAGTAGCTTTTGACTTTCGTTCATTATTATTGTTATATTCTTATAACTGAAAAATGTAAAAAAAATGGGTTTTTAAAATGGGTTGTGATACTTTTGCTAATTTAAGCTAATGTAAACATAGGTAGTAAATATCATTAAAGTACAATTTTGTAAAGATTTTCGCGAACTATCGTGGTTTACTATATTTAGTCGTTTTAAAGCTGTAAAATGGGAATGAAGTTCGTGGTCACTACTTGTTTAATAAATATTCTTATAGGCCTAATTTTCGCACAAAAGAATGGTAAGAATTATCCTTAAACATGATTTTCAATATAATTAATCGTTATTAAACCTCTTCCATTTAGTTATTTGTGGCAATGAAGCAATTGTGGACGGAGATTGTGAGCAGAGAATAAAAGGGTTTACTTATATTCCCGAAAAAAACCGATGCAAAAAAATGAGGACCAGGGGCTGTACCGTGACTGGAAACTATTTCCGTTCCCGAGATGAATGCGAGTCCGTTTGCAAGGAAACTAGGGTCTTGAAAAAAAGCAAAGTCGCTAAAAGGGGTTCGCAAGATAGTGCTAGTGTCAACTCCGGGAAAAGGGATTTGGAAAAGAACGAAATGGCTCCCAATAAGTGGATGGGTATCCCGGAGTTTAAACAAATGTTGACAAGTTTAATTAAATTCGCCTCGAATACCTTAAATATTTTTATGGGCTCTACAGTCAATTATACGATGAATTAAATATACAGAAATACAAAGTGTTTTCATTATGTTATTTTGTTCTGAGACAAGATCTAATTAACACTGGAATTTTCGTAGCTCAAAAGAGGGAGCTTTTCAATATGATTGTATTTAGATCAATGTATAATAAATAGCTAAGCAAATTAATTTTAATTTTAAAACTAATGGCTCTTTGATGTTTAGGGTAGTATGCTCTATATTGTTGAACAACAAGTGATGTACTATATTGTTCAGGGTTCCAAAAAATCTTTAAAAGTCTCCGTTGACCGTTTTGCTTCTCCAGTTAAATTGCCTACATTTGGGCTGACCCTGCTAATTGTCATCACCTACGACTTTCCCCACCTGAAATGGAGTTGTTGTTACTGGTGTTGCTGTTGCTTTTGGTGTTGCTGCTGCAATTGCAATTGGTGTTGCAACTGTCGCTGGCAACCGGCAACTGGCGACGCCAAGCCAAATGCAATTATCCAATTGCACGAAATGCACTTGGCAATGTTTGTGGCCTAGACAATGCAACACAACTCGCTGTGAGAGTGTGTGTATCTGTGTGAGGGGGTTTGCGAGTGTGTGCATCAGTATCTGTGTTGGATGGTGGAGCAGCACACGCGAAATTCAATTAAGTGCGCACTAAACAGCGCAACGATTTCGATTTGACTGCACTCCCCAAAAAGCCGAGCGAAATCGCAGTGAAACGCGGTACACCCAGAAAAAAATCGAATACCATAAAATCAAAACAAAAAAAAAGAGAATTAAACTATTAAGATAAAATTGAGGAAACTAGACTTACAACATAACCTTTCCCTGAAGTCATAATAATAAACTGGTGAATAAAAACGCTCTGTGCTTAGAATTTGGAAATTTAATTTTTCTCAGTGCAGGGAAAATGGATGGAAAATGCTGAGTGGAGAGGGAGAAGTGTGGGATAAGGGCTGGCAGATTGGTGGAAATCTGTGTGGTAAGCCTTTGTTGTCCAGTCGGTCCTCGGACATGGGTTTTAGTAATGGAAGCTTGCGCTAGTTTCTGCCACGAGCCGTCGCCAAAAACGGGGAAATTCAATCAGAGCGGGAGGATTACGATTGGAGGGGACTTGGGGAGGGGGAACACAGAAGCGGATGTGGATGCAGTGTTCGCAAAATTGCATTAGGTGGCGGAGAGAAGTTGGAGGAGTTCAGCTTGATGGGTATGAAATTGTAGGAACTAGGGCTGCTGGCCACTCAATTTAATGGCAATTGAAATCTTTTTCAATTAGTTAAGTGAATTTATAGACAAAAGTCATTCGAAATTGAAATTAGCAGCGAAGAAACTCGTGCAAATTAAAGTAATTTCACTAAAACTTTCAAATTTCAACAAAAAAAAACCAAAGAAACGATAAAAATTAACATTCGAAATTAAAAGCCTCTTGCTTATAGAATCCAAAGTATTTTATAGCTCCCGAAAAAGCTATTTTAAATGCAATCACATGTGATTTTTAATTTATTTGCATATTGCCATCCCCCATCTATTTAATTGTGCCTTCTGAAACGAGTGAAACAAGTCCACAAAATAAAATACGAAATTAACTCAAAATTAATTAAAACGCATCAGAATATAATGCAATTTGTTGCAGCGGCAGAAGCGACAACTGCTGAGGGCATTATGCAACAGCTGCAGCTATAAAAAGTAATATAAATATAAATTAATAATGTCACGAATGACAACAACAGCGAAGAGACAAAACGAGCAATTGCATTAATTGAGCAAACAACAAAGTGGGAAATGCAATGCGTCTGGACAGCGGAAAACATGAATATGGATGAGTCTGGACGCCAATGCCAATGCACTTTCCATGCAACAAATGCATTTCGCTGCACCAGCGAAAAAATAACGAGGAGCAGGAATTATCAACTGTCGCTTGATTAATTTGAATTAACCAAATTAAAAATGGAAACACAAGTCAATCAGCGAGTGCAACACCCAGGAGCGATGAGTTTGCGGGGCAATAACAGAGGGAGAAATATTATCTGGACTATTATTAAAAGCAGGGCATTTCTTAAGTTTTAAGAACATTCAGTTGTTTTTGCCTTGATTTGTAAAAAAATAAATATAAGACCATAATTTCAGAAATTCTTAAAAATGTATCAAACATTTTTTATATAATTTATCAACAATTTGTGAAATGTGTCTTGGCAACACTTATTTTAAGCATTCTTATATGCAATTGTTCTACCTTTTTTTGCAGCCTCTTGAAGGTCAGTCAGACAGCTATTAATTTCCTAGTTTTTCTCTGAATTTTTGCAGCCTTTTGAAGGTCAGGCTAAACAGACTGCCCACCGACGACCTCCTTTCGTTCAGAGGCAGCTGGACTAATGGACTTATCAGTCGCTTGAATCTCTGTTCGCCAAATCGCGACCAAACGAGACGCACAGATACGGATTCACTTGCGTTCGGTTGTTTGTAGGGTAGTGCAAACTGGAAAGTGGCATAATTCGCTGCCAGACTGCACTGCCTGCATTTATAGTCCGGTATCGTATCCATGGGCATATCCACGTGCGCATCCCTGCTCCAAAACCCCGTCCCGCTGGCATTAGAGCCACTTAAACGCATTTGCGAAATTGCCTACCGCCCACCCACACACTCGTTTAGCTCTAGTTTTCCTAGTTTTTTTTTGTTTGCCCCCAAACCCCAAGCGCGATAATTTCCCACTGAGGTGAGATGATATGGAAAAGGGGGGAGGTGAGGCAGGTGGGTGGCTGGAAAAACGATGAGGTTATCACTTTTGCCACCGAAGTAAAGTGCATCCGTTTTTAGAACTGCCCGTCCGTCCGTGTGTCCGTTTGTCCGTCCGGCATAATCAAACTAAACTGGCGCAGTCTGCCACTGATGATCCAACTTGGAGTGGGCTCTGATATGAGCACGTTGGATACAGTGAAGCCTAGCTACCCTGACACTTCACGATTTCCCAAATAAAGTTCATGTCAAGTCAATAGCTAAGTCTAGGGTGCCAACATAATTTCAAGGATTTTTTTTAGTTATTTATTAAATATGGATAGAAACGGTTAAATTTGTACACTTTTATAACACAATGAGATTAAAATACAAATTAATAAGTTAATATTTCGTATATATATTTTGGGGTATTTAAATGGAATACAGTTTGCAAATACCATTTAGGCTGTTATTACTGTCTAGTGAAACTATTTGCATATGCCTCCATCTAAGTATCCCTCTTGATTGCAGTTTTGGTTGAGCGTTTTCCCTTCATTTTTTTTTTTCTTTTTTGCCAGCTTTGTTTTTGTCTCGCGGCGCATTAAGCGAATTTGCGAGGTTCGAATTTGATTGTGTCAATTGGCTCGCGCCTAGAATCAGAGAATCAGAGCCTCCGTGTAAATCAGACCGAAATGATGCCGTGCCGTTGGCTGTAGAACCACCCACCAACAAATCAGCGCATGGAAGTTGGCACTGCAAAAATATTCGCAAATTGAATTAGCAAACCATGCAAAACTGCACCCCCGCCAATTTTTCGTGTCCAAGTGTCGCCAATTTATCCAATACTCGAATGCCAAACTCTTGCTAACCCTTCAATTTGTGTGGCACATATATAGTATGTATGTATAAATGTATAAATATGATATATAAATATTTATGTCGTCATCTTCGGGGCGCCCGCATGGGGAGGAAAATCTGATGATCACCCCTACAGACTTTGTTTTGTTGTTTTATAAATATTTTGATTGAATTTTCTGTTTAATTAAAGCAAATTGTTTTGTGCATTTGTTTGGGAAAGAGACGGGAGGTGTTGGTTCCATATATTAAGCTTTGCGGGGGGTCGTTAAGTGATTGAGAAACAGAAGGGAACCAATTAAGTGGGATCGGGAATTCCAGAGTGAGCGCTGACAAACATTTATAGAAATGATCTTGTATAAGAAGCAAATATTTATAACCAATTTATGGATTATCAATTTATCACTGATTTCTGATTTATTATTGTTTTTCATTTATACAAATTAATACTATGGTTCGTTTAGATTTTATCGCATGAAAAAAAATTCATCCCGATCTTATGGATAAGTACTTTTAACTAAAATAAAAAACATATAACCTGTGGTATTCCATTATCGTCTTCAAATTCCTAATCCTGTGACTTGTCCAATTTGAATATTGAATGCCCCCATACAAATGCGTGAAGGCCCCAAACTATCCATCAATTTGGTCCATTTACCAATTCGATGTTCAATTCAATCAAGCAATCAATAAACATTCCCGAACTAACCTCCTTCGAACTAACGTTCTCTATGATAATTCCATTTGCTAATTTAAATATGCCAAATTGTATTTTATTTGTATGCGGTCCTATGACACAGCCCCTTTTTAACCCCCGCTCAGTTCCCCTTTCACCGCAATTTTGCCCGCTTTTAACCCCTTTTTTCCCCCTTTTTCCCCACCACCCATGGTTCTCTAATTGAGTTGAACGAATCGAACAGAACTTGGCGACGAATGGAAAAATCGTTCGTCAACTCCAATTGACTCCACTGTGGATCCAGTATCCCCATTCAACCCCGCCCCCGAATTCCACCCACCGCCCCCGCCTCGTGGGCGTGGCGTCCAGTGGAGCGTTGAACGTTTGCATGGCTGCCAATTAATTTGCGGTTGATCAATTTAATTTGAAACTTCGTGTTCCCCTCTTTTTTATGTCCACTCCCCGGGCGAATTATTTGCCATTGATTTTGTGCTCTTGCTCCATCTCTTTCCCACACCCATGAAATGTCTCCTCTTTTTTTCCTCTCTTAATTATCATCAATTATTCAAACTGCATTTGTGAAGTGATCAACTTTTGGTCTGTCTTCAATTACGAGGCGAAATCCACTTTCCTTTGCCAGCGAGGCAACATCCTTTGAATCCTTGTTGTCGAATGCTTTATACATACACCAATTTTGGTTTTAATTCTTTTTTCGCCTCCAATCCTTTTGGTTTTTTTTTTTTTCGCTTCAAGTGTTCACGAGTTTTGCGCGATTTCTCACAGGAAAGGAGTTGGTACAAACACTTTTGCCAGACACTTCAGCGTTCGAACAAAAAAACACAGGCCAGGACACTTCGGGATTCCGAACACTTAAAAGCTCGAGATTTTTATCACATTGGAACTCATTAGGAAATTTCCTTAATGCAAATTAAAAGCGTTTAAATAAATTATAAGCACAATGTGCTGGGGTTTGAATGGGAATTTGAAGTTTGAATGTCTTGTATGAAGTACAGATGGCAAAGGATTCAATTACTTCATTTTTTTTATCTTCAATCATAATTCAGTTTGTATTTAAATAAGCTTTAATTTGATCATTTTTTGGTTATCTTCTCATCTATTTAAACATTATTGGCAGAAAACTAACTATTAATAGTAGCTGTAATAAATAAATTTTACTCGCTTACAAGAATGTATCATTTTTAAAACATTCCCAAATTTTTATTTACGAACATAAGAGTCTCAAAATATAGACTATTGACTGCGTATGATTACTACATTTGTCTTAAAAGTCGAAAAATGTAGTAAAATATTTTTTTTAACTTTAATAGCAGCGACATAAATTTAAAATGATATGCCCTTCCCAGGATTTCCTTAATAAATGATGTTTTTATTGGAAACTTCAAACACTTCATTGACCATTTTTTATGGCAAAACATATATACCCAGTAACAATATCAAAAAATTAACATGTTTTTCATATCATTAGCTGAACTCACCTTATTTCCGTCCGTGAAAATTTTGGCAGCAATACTTCAAGCGTGTCACAGAAGAAAATCCTTTGCCGCTTTTGTTTTTACTAGGTTTTTAGCTCTGAGCTACGTTTGAGTTGAACTTTTCTGCAATTTTCACAGCACGAACTCACGTAAGACAAAGGTGCGAAAGTTTTCTCGAGCGTCTAAACACTTTGCAGGAAGTTGGCTCAAAAGTTCTTAACAAGGATGTGGAGAAATCACAAAGGATGTCGGGAAAAGTTTAAGATTCCTCCGCAAATTACACACTCGATCTGAGAGGTAATAGGCCGAAAAAAGGAGTTAGTTTTGGGTTAAGAACACACACAGGTGGGGTTTGCACTGAAGGATCTTGAAGTAGTTAACCCTTGAAGGACACTAAATTTCTTTTTGGGAAAAAGAGTTTTTATCGGCCACCGTTTTGCCGGCGGAAAGGCGTCCTTCAAAGATATCAATATGTCGTTTAATCCAGTTGGTTATTACGTATTTTCAGGAGGGCTTTACTGTGCTCTATATAGTATAGTATGTATATAGGGTGGATGGTGCTGAACCGACCGCGTGGAACGTCAGAATGCGAGTGATCTAACGGGGCTTGCCGCAGTCGCAACGTCGACAGCGCAGTCGGCGAGGGCAGCGCAGTCGTCGGCAAATTAGATCTGCGCCGGCAGAAAGATGGCTGCGGGTGGGAAAGAGAAGGAGGAATATGGAGAGAACGGGAAAGGGAGAGTGTGAGGGGGGTGGGATTTGTTTTTGCCCCTAAGCGCCGCCTTTGCCATTTCCCGTTATTTTTGTTGGCGCAAGCGCCGCTCAGTCAGCAAACCAAAGCACAGTTATTCGGAGACATATACCTATCTCGCTCAGTCACACCCACCTCCCCCATGCTCCCACTTTCTCTGTATGTAAGACAATTTTCTCGCGCATTTTCATTGTGGAAATTGAATTTTCGGCATGGAGAGCTGCAAAAGCAACAAATACATTGCAGGGGGCTCTCGGGTTCCTAATATCCCTATCTACTCTTATCCCTATCTACTTTATTTTATTACACTTTATTTAGATGGCTGGCGGGAGGCGGAAGGAGAGGGAGAGAGAGAGAGAGAGATGGGACTAACCCCAAGGGGGAAAGAGAGCGCAAACAACTGAGGCAGCCTTAAATTGGATTTTCATCGTTAAGTGTGGTGAATGTGTGGGGCAAAAGGAAAGATACGGGAAGAAAGTGGGGGGTTACGGGAAGAAGAAGACGAAGACGAAGCTTTTGTGCTTTGGGTGTTCTTCGAAGGAAGAGGAAGCTATAGCACAAATTGCAGTAACAATACGAAAACGATTACTCACCGTTGGTATTTATTTGGCGTATCATTTTTTACCCCCCTTCAGAACTTGTTCTCTATTTCCCTCACTTGACAACTCAATTTATTTAGATTAATTTCTCATCTTGTCGGACAAAAAAAATAAATAACTAAGTGAATTTCAGTTAATTTATTATGAGCCTAACCCAAGTGGCGCCCCCTCTACCCACCCCCAAAAATACACCCCGTATAATCGCAATTCCCAAACCCAGTGACGCCATCTTGGATCCCATTTATTATTGTTTGCCTGAATGGGCTCCTCTAACTGTACTCCGGCCACCACCCCCGCCCCCTAGACCTCAAGACCCCCGCCGCCCTCTTCCTCCCTTGGATCGTTGGCCACAATTACGAAATGAATTTGCTGCCTCCTGCAGTCCCTACTTTGCCATTTTGTGCACTGAAATAAAATACTGTCAGCAAGGGCAATAAATTAAATCTAATTTAAATATTCATTGATTTATTAATCTTTGTTTGACCACCAAAACTAGCAATGTGAAAGTAATGTATTAAGCGAAATTAAATTCTCCTCCAAGATATCTTAATGCTTTTATCATAATAATAATATATTTTTTGCATCTATGCATTATATGTTATTGACTTGCTATTTAGGCGGTATTGTCACTCTCCAGTATTAAGGTTTAAGGAATGATAATAAAAGAATGTAAAATATTAATATTTAAATATTAAAGCTACAAATATCACATTAAGTACAGCTTGATTAAATTTACTATTGCCTATTAGTATGATTACGCAGCGGATTTATAAAATAAATTATATGTTTGTTGGTATTTTCATGTTGGGAATTATAACTTGCGAAAATAAATTAGCTTCTCCACCAACTCAGCTCAGTATCTGAACAGTCTTTACTAGTTTTGGAATGGTTGTTTTTAGTGTTCTTAACTCCTCCTCGTTTTGGGTGTGCTGGATAACTATTCAGTTTCTTCTGGCTCTCCCTACGTCCTTTCCCCAGGATACCCGCCCCTTTCTTTTGGGAAAGCCTGTCAGGCCCGCAATTTGGCGCCCTGATTTATGACTTTGTCTATTGTTAGCTTTCAACCCCAACCACCCACAACCTCTGGGCTTCCGCCCCCGAGACCTCCACTTCATTCCGCCATCATTAGTTTGTATTTTAGTTTCATTTCCAATCCGAATTTCATTTCATTTTGCGCTCAAATTTTGTTTTGTCCTCTTTGATTGTATTTATTTTCCACTCCCTCTTAATTTTTCGGGGCTTTTCTTGGTTGGTTCGTTTTAGTGGAATTACTTGCTCCATAATAGATGAGTCTGGGATTCGTTTTGGACGCCAGGGAGAAGGCGTGGCACTGCGCTACTAACGCCTGTTTCTTTGGCAGGTGAGTGCCTGCGATTCGGTGAAGAAAATAGATTTTTCCTGCCATTGCAACCAGTTCTAGCTCTCATGTTGCATTTTTCACTTCGGGGTGAGGTTTTTTCGACATTTTCTGGACCATAAAGCTGTTGGTAATCGGACACTTAAGCTTTTAAATGTGTTAATTAGCTTAAATTATTTAATTTAAAAAACGTTTTTTAGTGTTTTCACGAAATTACTTGTGAATTTACACCAATGCTATTGACCTTTGTATTTCTAAAACTGTAATTGTTTTTATTTATATATTTTTTTCAAGATGTTTTATACAATAAATAATAACAATATAACTGTTAATTTGTATTAAGAAAAAAATGTGATTTTCTTTAAAATAACTTAGTAGAAAAGCGTTTATTAACTACCTAAGCGAATGACCAGCCACGGCCTTCTACGAATTTTCTTCATTTTCTACTTTAGTTCTTATTTATTATCCTTTTTCCTCCATTTTCCTCCATTTGGTGCCTGGCAGTTCCAGGGTGAAATTTATGTAATTTATATGGCCACTTGACTGTCTAAATTGCTGGGCCCCACCATGGGGAGAAATACCCACCCCTCCCCCAATAACACTGCTACCTCCACTTTTCCACCCATTTTCCGCTTGTCCTCCAGTTTTTGCAACTCCAACGGAGCACGCTTTTCTGCCACTTTTTATATCATCTACTTAGCCTTAATGGCAAATAATTAATTTCCAGCTTCCGCGAAGTCAGCTCTAGCCTGCCACGCCCTCGGCCGCCCACCGCCCACCGCCCACCGCCCACCGCCCACCGCCCACCGCCCACTTAGTAAATGGCCGCATGTAACTGCAATTTCGCCCCTCAAAACCCCCTTTTCAAGCCCCTGGAACGGGCATTTTCAATTTACAAATTGCTTATTTTTCGAAAACCAAATTGCGAGTGCCTCGGACTTTTGCCAGGAGTGAAAACCCGTAGCTGTAACCGGATCCGGATCCGGATCCTGATCCGGGACCAGGACGAAGCCAGAAGCAGCAGTTAATGCATTTTACGTGCGGCCAGTTGGGTGGCGAAAAATGGGGGTGGGAAAATGTGGGGTCGAAAATGTGCTGCGGCGAAGGCTTCTCAATTACGTTTATAAATTTTCCAAGCCAAAATGGCGCAGCCTCCGAAAATGAATAGCCCCCTGAAAGCGCGAAATTGTGGAGCGAGATGACAGGCAGAAGGGGCGTAACCAGGAGAGTTTTTGGGTCTTAAAAAACCCTACAAAACTTCATCAGATCACAAACAAAGTTAGAAAAAATGAGTATATTAACCTACCTAAAAATTTAGGTGATCGGTTTCAAACTGATCTTTAAAGTATCAAAAAAAAATATTATTCGTAGGCTTATAAACACCACATATAAACCACTTTTGTAGAAACCTGTTACGAAATAAAATAGGTTTTCAGTTTTCAAATATCAGCACTCAATTTTCGAAAATCCCTTTTCTGTTTTGAATGCGCCTTTGGCATTAAAAGTGCACAAGCCTTCCGAGGAACCACTCCAAAAAATCAACCAAACTGTTCCCTCTCCGTTGACCGAAATTTTATTAACTTCTTTTAGGCCAAATTGCATTGCGGTTTATTTGAAGGCCACTTCTCGTTCTCAAAAACCAACCCTTACCGCTTAGTCCTCAACTTTCCGACCCCTTCGTCACCTAACTCCCGAAAACGATTCCCGTTTATTTATGATGCGACATTTCAACTCGCATTCGTAGGCATAAAAACAGCCCCAACAATTTATTGGCGCCATCAAAAATTGTTTCATGCACAAAAGAAAATAACATAATATTGCTTATTTTTAATATTGTAAAATCAATAAGGTTACAATATCTATATAAACTATTTTATATACATAATTATATTTATTTCGTGTTTAAAAGTGAATAATGTAAAACATTATCTTAAATTAAAAAAAACTTGGATTTTAGAAATATAAACCTGTTAAATAACCAAATTTTAAATTCTATATAAACAACAACAATATATCATCTTATACTTTCTTTTTATAATAATACAATCATTGAAGTCTTGCTTTTCGCCAGTGTAAATATATTCTTTTGGCCCATGGAATGGGTAAAGGGCAGGAGGCACGCCCACCGCCTAACCAAATGGCCAAGACTCCATCGTTGCCCTTTCGGTTTTATGGCCTACGCATCATTTGGCTAAAAGAAGCTAACAGAGAGCTCCAGATGAATCCATTTGGAGGATGTCTTCGACTACAATTTGGGAATAAAAATGGGAAAAGGCGGTGTGGAATGGTAATCGTTCTATGAAATGCCTAAATAAAATAAATGGCTAAACAGAATTAGAGTGAAAGGACCTGCGGCCCAAAAGGACATGGAATGGAGCCTATTCAAAGTTATTTATTCGGAAATGCGGAGAGACAAGTGGATGGTATCGTATTTATGATGTTTTATTTATTATACGGCTGTACATAAGTGGCGAATTTCTTTTTTACGACGGGTATTATTTGTTTTTGTTTTTATTGCACGCAATAAGTGGTTCTTTGCAAAAGAAATATTATTCGCATTACATACAATACAATTTTTGGAGTGAATAAAAAAACATCATTTCATTTATTGTTTTTGGATTTTGTTCTTACTTTACATTAATGTAAAGGCTGGGATTATCGATTTTAAATAAGTACTATTATTATTATTATTTTTAAATTACTATTATTATTATTTTTAAATTGTCATTTTTAAAATAGTACAATTACATTTCTTTTCAAAAACTAGTAAAGTTTCAAAACAAGAACTGAGCAGTATTTTTAAATTACAATGATACAAAATCTTTCTGAACGTGAAGTAATATTTTGTTTGAATGAAAAGTAACAATAATGTGTAATATTAATATGATATGATAAAATAATATAAGATTTTCCAGAAGTCCTTCTGATACCAGGAAAATATTTAAAACAAAGATGATATTTTTCTTTTCGAACTCTTTCTACAGATTCTTCTATCGCTTTCCCCCTCAAAAACCAACGAAATCAATTAAAAGCGCAATTAATTTGTTTGACAGCTAAAGAAAACAGACGCCAAGCTTTTGGCCTTATGTAGAGTGGGGGTGGAAAAAGGGGGTGAAATGGGAGAGGGGTGAAAGGTGAAGTCTGACTTTTTTCTCCTCTTGTTCGTCTGATTCTGTCGGAATAATAAAAGTAATTTAATTTTAATGAAATTGTTAATACGAAAACAATTTCATTTTGCAAAAAGTTTTGCCTGGGCCAAAAGAGGAAAAGAGGGGGGATGAGTGGATCAGGGAGGGAGAGAGTCAAATTGCTCGTGACAATGAGCGAAAGAGAAAACAAGAAATAAACAAACAAGTGTGTGGGAAAAAGAGAAAGCCAAACCAGCAAAAACAGCAGTAAAGCAAAAACAAAAATGCCGTCGCAAAGCCAAAAAAGAAAAGCACTCCCCAAGAGAAAGAGACAGAGAGAGGGAAAAGATAGAAGGGGAATGCGAGAAATGAAATGCTGATGCGAAGATTTAATAAATGAAATTGGTGTGTGATTAAAAACACAAAAACCAAACGAAATCCATCTAATCAACTTTTGCTGCCGCCTCACTTTTCCTCCACTTTCTCCTCCCCCTTTTCTCCGTTCCCATCCTCCTTTTTTGCTTTCCCCCAGTCTCTCTCTCTCTCTCTTTCTGCCTTCGACGTCGACTGCAGCAGCGACAGAAGGGGAGAAAAGTGGATGAGAACATTGGAGAGAGGGTGGGAAAATACTGGGGGTGGGCGCTCTCAAGTTTGAAACGCCTCCTTAAGGGAAAAACTGAGCTCAAGGATCCTTGGTATTTTACTAGATTCAAGAAAATTTCCTTAAAAATCTTATACATTTCTAATAAAATGATATTTTTTCAGCTTAGTTATTAAAATACATGTTAATTGTGGTAACTGTTTGATTCAACAATTCCAAAAAATTGTACAAAAATTAATTGTACATTCGTTAATTGTTTTTACATATAAAAGTGGAGAAAGTGTTTATAATGACGCAGTTTTTTCGCAACATTTGATTTAAATTATAAAGTTAACGGACAAAGCGATTTCTTAAAACGTTCTCGAGTTTTGTACATATTTCAAAAACGATTGCCTAATTTCCCAGTATTAAATTCCCATTTGGGTAATTTTTCTCTCTTTAAACTCCGCCCCTATTGATGAGCAGAAAATGGCTGGAATACGATAGGAATCCATTTAAAAACATAGGCACGCCCACTAAAAACTACTTCCAATCACAACCAACACAATAACAAATGGCGCTAAATAAAATTTCAGAGTAGTTCCAAAAGCAAACACATTTTACATTGCTGAAAGTGGCGCTGGATGCGCCTAGTTCCAAAAGTAACCACAAAATTGTAAGCTATACAATGCGCTAGTAATCATTTAAAATGATTTTAAAAATGTTTTATTATATTGATATAATTATAAATGATGTGCTTTTATTTAAAACTTCATGACAATGAAATTTGTTAAATTTGATTTAATAGCTAAAACTATTTTTAACTAATAGCAAAATGCTTTTATTTTTTGTAATAGTCAAAGTACTCGCAATAAATATTTTTAGAAAGAGTAAATGCCAATTAACGCAGGATCATATTTAATAGCCAAATATGAAATGAAATGAAAAAAAATGTATTTTTAAGGCAGACCTTCTATTAATGCCAATCATTTCAATAAACCAGTCACTGTCGAAGATGTCTTCATTCGTCGGCGAAGAAGTAGAGAATCAGTTCTTAAAAGACTTTCGTCTTGGATTGGTCACTCAAACGCAGTATGCTCAATTTCACCAGTTTTATATTCTGCTCATTTGTTGTACTGGGTCTTTATGGATCCCCAGCCAACTCCCAGGAAGGACCAGGATCAGTTTGTCTGTTAAAAGACGCACCTCACCAATGCGGTGCTTTTTGCCTTTCAGCATTAGGTTCACTTTACGATCAAATGGCTGACTTTGAGGTAAGTCCAATCAAAGACCATTATAAACCAAGTGTTCTAGTAAGTACCCATCTTTGCAGACCAAGATGCACAGCCAACAGAAGTCACTATCCAAGGTTGAAAGTACTCTGGTGTCCAGTAAAGCGACTTGGGACAAAATGAACACCCAGATGGAAGGTCTACAACAAGGTCAAAAACAATTGACGGAGGGTCTGAATAAATTGGAAAATGTTTTAACCAACAAAGAGGAGAGAATCGCTTCACAGATGGAAGATCAGAGAAAGAACTTTGACGCGGGATTAGACAGGATGCAAGACCAACTAAAAGCGGAATCTAATAAGTTGGAGGAGCCAAAGGCAGTAACTTCGCTAAAAGCCATTCCCCCCAAGTTCGAGCTGATAGGCTCAAGATATTTTTACATTGAAACAAATATGCGTCGAAATTGGACAACTGCTGCCGAAACCTGTCGGGAAATGGGTGGTCATCTGGCCTCTTTTAAAAACAAAGACGAGCTAGCCGCTTTTAGATATAGACTCCATATATTAAATATATATTGGATAGGCATTAACGATCACAAAGAAAAGGGCGACTTTGTGTCGTTGGCCTCCGGTAAGCCAGCCTTTTTGAATTTTGCATCCAGTCATCCCATTTACTTCAGAGGAGAACAGAATTGCGTTGCTTTAAGGGTGTGCAACAGCGGAGAACTATGCATGCTGTTGCATCCGTGTTACGGTACAATAAGTTTTATTTGCCAGGCTGATGACGAAATTTAGTAACAAACATTTGCAAATAAATCCTTTTTTTCAACAATAAATATTTAGGCTTCCTACTCAAAATAATATTTAAATACTTACAACATTTCTAACATGTAAATAAATATCTGAATAAAATGCAAGTGCAATTGAAGCAAATTTGCGAGACGCTCTCAGCGTTAAACTCAGTCCATCTAAAATTTATTGGCTGGGCATTAACGATCACAGAAAAAATGGGCAGCTTTGTGTCTTTGGCCTCCGGTAGGCCAGGCTTTTTGAAATGGAAAATCAATGAACCATTATACCAAAAACAAACTCAGAATTGCGTATCTTTATATTTGCGAAACGGACAAGGTATAGCCATGTTTTTAGCTCTGTGGCTCACATCGACATTGCATACCTGAAAAAATGTACATGCAACTTTACCTGGAATATAAATAAAGATTTGTTTATGCCTGTATTAAATTCTTCTGTAGACTTTGCGACCATCCAACATATTGAGGCGTGCTGGGAACTACTTAGGCATCCCTTTTTTCAAATGGCAAGAGTTTCGGTGTTCCTTCCCAATAGGAATTAGTAAGTTTTGTGATGAAAATGAAATTACTTTTTGCTTATTTTGGTCTTTGTAACCTTCTGTGGAATTCTAATATTTAATATCGACGCTATGTACATAGATTGTACGAGTAATTTATATTGAAAACTTAAAGATCATTGCGCAACGCCTCAAACTTAAACTATAAATTTGAATAAATGACATTTTAATTATTAAAGTCAAATCAAAGAAGCCAATCATATGAAAAGAAAAATGATTTTATCTTTAATTTATGTTGTTATTTTAATTATTTATATGTGTGAGGCGAGGTCGTATCTGAAAAATCCAATAAAGAAACGTGTAGTAGGTTTTTTTTTGTTGATAAATTTTATTAGACACTGACAAGCATATTTTATAATGTGTATTTGTTATATTATATCGCAATTCAAGTGGAAAAAAAGTAAATTTATCCAAAACTTTTAACGGTGATATTGGTGGAATATTATGTATTCCAAAACAGATGTCAATTATCTAACTGACTTTTTTATGTGTTTTTTATTTTCTTTGTCTAAATGTTTTCATCTGCCTGGCAAATGAACAATTTTTTATATCTACAATTTAACATTGCCATGAGACCCGAATGAATTCCAACGCAGTTCTCATTGCCGTTTTGGGAATGGGGTTCATTCAGATGCCACTTATAAAATGAAGAGCGTTTGCCGGAGGCCATGGACACTAAGTCGCCTTTTTTGGCCCTATCGTTGTTGCCCAGAAAGTAATGCACATCATGCCGAAGTTTCGGAACAATGGCGTTCAACTCCTTCTCGTTTTGAAAAGAGGCTAGATGTCCTCCCATTTGGCGACATCTGTCCTCAGCATCAGTGAAATTTTTCATAACATTTTCTTCAATATAGAAGTACCTTTCAAGGATCTTCTCGAAATTCGGATGGACGCTTCTTACACTATTCCCGTCCTTTTGACCGAGTGAATTGGTGCTGGATGTATTAATGACTAAGCCTTGTTCCAATTTATTCACGACCGCAATCAGCGTATTTTGGATCCGTTCTAATCTCGCATCAAAGCCTTTCTGCTGACTTTCCAGTTTCGCGTTTAAGACAAGCTTGAACTTAGCCATGTGATCATAGAGTGGACCTAGTGCTGAAAGGCAAAACGATCCGCATTGGTTTGGTGCGTCCTTAAGAAGGCAAACGGATCGCGAATTTTCCTGGGATTCCGCTGGGACTCCATAAAGATCCTGGGCCACAAGCAACCACAATATAAAAGTGATGATCTTGAGCATACTGCTACTGAATGACCAATCAAGAAGAAAGTCTTGAAGGAACTGACTGTCCACTCATTCGCTGATTTTTGAAAATATATTCGCTGCTGTCGACAATGATTCGTTTAAATTGTTGGCATTAATTGCCAAATGGACCTTACTCTGCAAGGCGCACATACTCATTAAAAAAATGTTACAGTCAAAAAAAAAATTATTTTTCTTGGATATCCTAATCTCGCATCAGCTATATACGGTTTCAAATCATTTTAAACTTCTGGTGCTTAACGTTTTCATAAAAAATATATTCATGTATTGATAATCAATAATTTGAATAAGAACATTGACTTTAAAAAAATTTGTGGTAACAAAATGATATTTATTGGATATAAAAGATCTTACTTTATAGCCAAAATAATAATTATTAAATAAATGAGATATATTTTGTTAAAAAATAATATACAATAATTATTCTAAGTGCAGTTTTCAATACATAACCTCTATATACCCTTGCCATTATTCAGTTTATTAGTCAATATATTCATTTAAATCAACGCTAAATTTATTTCAAAGTGTGGCAGTTTGGGAGTATTGTTCCAGAAACCAATTATAATCTGTAAAAAAAAGATCAAAAGACTCGACAAAACGAACTTATGATCAACTTAATACTACAAATATAAACTCTTATTTGTGTTCCCTTATTTCTAACCTTACTAGCTCCACTCATCATCCTAATTTTAAGAATTTAATAATAAATTAACACCTCAAGCAAGCTAGACTTTAATTTACAGCACAAATTAATCTTTTAATGCCAGTTAATAACACGGAATAAATTGAAAAATAAACGATCTTGACCGACTTTTCAGATGACAGCATACACAGGTAATATTATCCACATTCGCCGTGATTGATACAATCGATTAGTTTCGCCTAATCTGAAAGAATTTTTAGCAAGGCAGAAAAATCGAAAGCTTCCAATCAACTTATTTCAAGCGATCTACCGTATTTTAAGACATTTAAGCAGACAAAAGTAAAGTTCAAATAATCCGTGATACCCATTAAAAAATAATGTTCTGTTAAAATAATGTTATTTTATTTAAAATTTCATCACCACTCAATTTGTTACATTTTTAAAAACAAAGTATCTATCAAAAACATTTGAAACTAGAAGCAATAATTTGTTTCACTTTAGTTTCAATCAACGTAAGTGTTTTGTAATAGTCAAAGTACTCGCAATAAATATTTTTAGAAAGAGTAAATGCCAATTAACGCAGGATCATTTTTAAAAGCCAAATATGAAAAAAAAATGTATTTTTAAGGCAGACCTTCTATTAATGCCAATCATTTCAATAAACCAGTCACTGTCGAAGATGTCTTCATACGTCGGCGAAGAAGTAGAGAATCAGTTCTTAAAAGACTTTCGTCTTGGATTGGTCACTCAAACGCAGTATGCTCAATTTCACCAGTTTTATATTCTGCTCATTTGTTGTACTGGGTCTTTATGGATCCCCAGCCAACTCCCAGGAAGGACCAGGATCCATTTGTCTGTTAAAGGACGCACCTCACCAATGCGGTGCTTTTTGCCTTTCAGCATTAGGTTCACTTTACGATCAAATGGCTGCCTTTAAGGTAAGTTCAATTAAAGACCATTCACAACCAAGTATTCTGCATTGACAACAAAAAACTTTTCAGAAGTCACTATCCAAGGTTGAAAGTTCTCTGGTCCAAATTAACACCCAGATGGATGGTTCAATTTACGATCAAATGGCTGACTTCAAGGTAAGTCCAATCAAAGACCATTATAAACCAAGTGTTCTAGTAAGTACCCATCTTTGCAGACCAAGATGCACAGCCAACAGGAATCGCTATCCAAGGTTGAAAGCACTCTGGTGTCCAGTAAAGGGACTTGGGACAAAATTAACACCCAGACGGAAGGTCTACAAAAAAGCATAAATGCGAGATTAGAAACAAATCTAAAACAACTGACAGAGGGTCTAAAGAAATTGGAAAATGTTTTAACCAACAAAGAGGAGAGAATCACTTCACAGATGGAAGATCTGAAAAAGAACTTTGACGCGGGATTAGACAGGATGCAAGACCAACTAAAAGCGGTATCTAAAAAGTTAGAGGAGCCAAAGGCAGTAACGTCGCTAAAAGCCATTCCCCCCAAGTTCGAGCTGATAGAAAATAATCATCAAAATTGGACAACTGCTGCCAAAACCTGTCGGGAAATGGGTGGTCATCTGGCTTCCTTTAAGAACGAAGACGAGCTAGACGCTCTTAAAGATAGATTCAGGGGTTTAAAGTTATTTTGGATAGGCATTAACGATCACAAAAAAAAGGGCGACTTTGTGTCGTTGGCCTCCGGTAAGCCAGCCTTTTTGAATTGGGCACCCAATCATCCCATTTACCACACAGAAGAACAGAATTGCGTTGCTTTAAGGGTGTGCAACAGAAGAGAACTATGCATGCAGTTATTTCCGTGTAGGTATAGTTCTCGTTTCATTTGCCAGGTTGATGACGAAATTTAGTAACAAACATTTGCAAGCAAATCCTTTTTTTCAACAATAAATATTTAGGGTTCCTATTCAAAATAATATTTAAATACTTACAACATTTATAACATGTATGTACATAAATATCTGAATAAAAGGCAACTTTTTAAATGTAACTTTACCTGGTATATAAATAATGAATAGGTATTCATTTCTTCTGTAGCCTTTGAGACCATCCCAAATAATGAGACGTACTGGGTACGGTTTAGGAATCCCTTTTTTGTAAAGCTTCGGTGTTGATCTCTTCCCAATAGTCTCATAAAAATGAAAATATTTTTTGCTTATTCTTGTTTTGGAATGGGTGGTCGAAACTCAAAAATAAATTATTGTAACTTTAAAATTAAAATGAAATGGTAAATTTAGTACTATACTTCAGTAGAATTCTTATATCAAGAAAAGCACCATTTTTTTTCCATATCGACATTGTACAATTATTTTATTTTGGAAACTTATAACCAAACTTAAACAAAAGGTTCTTGATTTTTTAATAAATACATTGGCCACACACCAACATCTACAATTTGCAGTATTCACATAAAGGTTTTTGAATGTTACCTTATATTGGACCTCACATAAGGCACATTTCTCAAACCAGACATTAAAGGTATAAATAAAATTTATTTGTTAATACATGGCTTTTAGCATTTGTCATCATTTTATTTCCAGTCCCACTTAGTGGAGTCTGACTGTACAAGCACGAACTACCTGCTGCTGATTACAGTTTATCTGGGGCTCTCTCTGTCCCTCTCTTTCCTTGGCAATCTCTCTCTTTGGGGCTCTCCCTCCTTATTGTGGCTCCACCGACTTTTCTTGCTGCGCTGAGTGCTCAGATTGCTTTGCGCTCTCTCGGGCTTCACATCGCGATTCGAATCGGTGGTGTTTTTAAAACTACGCGTGTTTTTATGTGTTCGTGCTACTCGGTTAGTTGTTGTTGCTTTTCAGCTAGTCGTACGATCTAGCATTTGTGCTCAATTCTGAATTCTAAGGGCAACAACTAGCGTTTTTCCAAGCATATGTGCAACTATATGCGTTAGAAAGTAATTAAAGCAAAGGCAACGGTTAAAGTTGACCAAATTTCGGAAAAGCGTGAAATGTGATTGCAGTTTTAGTTAAATTGATTTCAAAAAGAGTGGATGGAGAGGGGGAATAAGTCAAAAGAGAGCGGGAGAGTGGTTCTCTTTTAGTGAATAATTAATAGATTAAAATGTAGCCTGCAATTAAATGCATGTTAAATCACTTACTAGTTGCTCTCTCTAATTCGCACTTTAGCATGACGTACTGTTCGTCGAATTTTCCTTGCGATATTCCCATAAACTGGACATTTTCCAAGGCATCAATCAAAGCTTCCATTGCATTTTTCAACACACTGTCTCTCTCTCCCTCTCTTTGGACTGCATTTCTGCGTCGCATTTCCTTCTTTCGCCATTCTTCTGATTGGTTTTTCTTTGATATATTTTAATAGAAGCTTAATTGTTGTTGTAACTACTCCTCTTCTTCTTATTTTGTTAGTTACTCTTTGTTTTTTTACTTGCCATATACAATTTTTCCCAATTTGTGAGCGTTGCCGCCTTCGCTTTTTTTATACTTTTTTCTGCCGCTGCTGTTTTTCTGTTTTCTGTCTCACCGCCGCGCTTCTATTTTTAGCAACAAGTATTGCTTTTGTTGTTGTTGCCGCTCAAGTTAACTACGCTACGCTGGCAGAAAACAACAACATGTCAAACTATGCGGAGCGCGAGAGCAAGTTAAAAACAAAAGAGGAAGAAGGAGAGAGTAGTACGCGAGATAGCCAGGGAGAGAGTAAAAATACAGTGGGGCTTGGAGGAAAAGTTTAAGGAAGGGTTAATGATCGTGAACCGTAAATTTGTAAATTTTATTAACTGAAAGTGTTATAAGAAATATATACAAATATACATTTTATGATAAATTGAAAATATTTAAAAAAAACAGTAGAATAATAGTTGTAAAATATTGATTGTTTTAGTTTTTTCTATTTGTACTTCTTATTTGGTATTCTAATGCTTTAGCATTTACAGTGTTTATTAAAATTTTATTTCGGAATCCTACTGTACTTTACTTAGGTGATAACAATAACACCAAAGAGCGAGAGAAAAAGAGAGTTTTTTGATCGTTCTCCCGGAGACTTTCTCCTCGGCCCCTCCTTCATTTCCCAATCTTTCTTGTTCTGCGGCTAATAGCATTTAAATTTGAATGCCCAATTTCATAAAAACGCAAGTGAAAAGACTCGAGAAAACAAAAGTGCAGGCTAACTAAATTGATGACGAAGTTTCGTGTGCCGCCTGCATTTCATTTATGTATAAATATTTTCGGCCTTAATTCTGTGCTTCCTGTGAATTAACGAGGAAACTAAAGAGTGCGCGAGCGTGAGAGGCGATCAAGTGGAAACCGAGAAACTTTCTTCGCAAAAGCCGGCTGATCACAAACAAAATCCATTCTCTGGGAGTTTTTCTTCACCGCTGGAATTTCTTTACATTTCGTCCAACATGTAAGCCCCATTTTAATATGCAATTACTGTCCGCTGTTTGTTGAACAACAGCTTACTTATTATTGTTTATTTATGGATTTATGCCGCCTACGAATTTTGCGATTGCACAATCGTTTGGCCTTTGAATATGAACGATTTTCCGTTTTTTTTTTTACCCTTAAGTCACTTTAGTCCGTGCCTTGAATAATCATTAAGGTTCAGGGTTTTTGTATCCCTTGTTTATACCCTACACCATAAAATATAGTATCCAGATATCAAATATAAATATTTTATAACTTCGATTTTTTTAAATCTTAAAAAGATTAGATTAAGCAAAGCTTAACAACTTTTTAATAGTTATAAAAAAATGTTCAGGGCCAAATGTATCTTTAACATGTGCTTAAATAGATTTTAAAGATAATGAAATCCCTTATGACAATTTTAAACTCACTTCAGTTTTTTATTATCTAGGCTGTTTGTACTATTGAAAATATTGAAATAAGGAGTTACATCAGTACTCGTGCATCCATACAATACTTTTGAAGAAACTTTCTGGCAAATATTCGCTTCCCAAGGGCAATCCAAGGATGATTCGGGGAATTATTTGTACTTATGTAGATAATTAATGGAAGTCCCTGTATATTTCCATGTGCTGATTTCGTTGCAATTCCCTTCCTATTTTATTGCACAATCACAGGGAACAAAGCTCAGTTTTTGTTTTAGGTATTGCTGTTTTATTTATTTGCTTTGTTTGCTAGTTTATTTTTAGCTTTTTGTCATAAAGTTTAACAAACAAACCAACAGTGAAAAATAGCAGCCACTTTGTGCCATTAAAATGTCTGGTTGTTTCGCGATTTGCTTTCGATCGGTCTTAGGTATGAGGGAGTGTAGACTTAGTTTTACAACTGCGCAGATTTCGAGCGTAGAAATATATATTGGTTAATTACAAGGAAAGGGTTCTCTTATCGGAGAAAATTCTAGAAGTTACACAACACTTGTTCGAAAGGGGAGAAATAAATTGCAAAATTTCTTTGCTGGCTTTCGAAGGTTTCTGTTCTTGAAAATTAAGTCGCAATACGGAATTGGACTCCAGTTTAGAAAGGTAATATTTTTTTTTTATCTGAGCTCTAAGTGATAAGTGGGGGAATTGTGGGGATTGGGATATGGTGTGGAATGAATAACTCTATTGTCGAATATACCATTGAATACAATATCAACAGAAAAACAATATTATATTTACTTTAGATAATTTCCCATTTTTTTTTGCTAACTGAGTATTTTTATTTACACTTCCTTGCTATTTTTTACATATAATAAAAACACAATTACTTTTATTTGTATTAAATATCTATTTTTAATTTAATTTGAATTTAAATGCACAAACGCTATATGCCAAGACAAGGAAGTAATAAAATTTGATATCCTTTTATATCTTTTATTATGCATTTCTTGGTCTTATAAAGATCATTATACCTACAATTTTAAAATAAATAAATTTGTTTGTCTGGTAGTAAACAACAATTTCGTTTTGTTTTCTTATCCAATTATTTGGCCAAGCCATTGCGCCCATTTATAGCACGTAAAATAAACAGTTTGTCAAATTTTCGCATTTCAGCGTTCTTTTCTCCCAATGATAGCACCATCCCCACAACCATAACAAATTGAAATGTTAGCCGGTAAAAGATTTCTGTAGCTTTTCGTTCTGAAGACGTGCCCCTTTTCATGTCGAATTTCACGCAGCAAATAACTTGAGTAAGCTGCATAAAAAATTTATGTCAAATTGACAAATTTTTAACAGTTAAAATCGACAAAGAAAAAAGCCATGCCAATCAGTTTGCGAAAAAATTAACACCAATTTGATTTTTCATCAATGAAACTTGTTTGCTCGAAGAGAAGTATTCTCTTACTTAAGAGAATTTTATTAAACAGCTCTTTGTGTGAAATACCTCTTTAGATTATTTTCATTCGCTCTGATCTTGAGTCAGCTGTTAATGATTTTCCTTGGAAAGTGTATTATTATTTCATGGGATACTTATTGAACTTGAAAACTTTCCGGACAATAAATTATTACAAAAATTAATACAAATTTAAAATTGTGTTTTTGTTGATTTTTATTTGGATATTTATCCACATTGCTTTCAATCGATATACTTTATGACTGTCATCACTAACAGAAAAAGCTTTTATTTATTTAGCTTTGTTAAATACGAAAGCTTTTTCCTCGTTTTGTTCAAGTAAAAGCTGTTATATTAATATACTATTCAAAAAATATGATGTGTAAATACAAGCTCAAACTCCTTTTGTCAACTGGCCAACCCAAAACTGCATTTAAAAACTACAAAACGCAAAACTAGGCGGGTGTTGTCACCACTCAATTGTTGTTTCTCTGTTGCCGCCCAAATAACCTTTCCTTTCCGATTGCACCAATTAAATAAAATATATATAATTATTACCTACACTAACTGGCGACTCTCATGACGGCTTATCAATAGCGTCAATGTCGCCAAATACAAACAAAATCGACAGACAACAACAACTTGTATCGGAGCAATCTAAAAAAAAGTAAACGCAGACAGCTGCATGGATCCTCAGGGGCGGAGGGACTTAATAGTGGGTTAAAGAAATTAAATTGGTTTACTTTTAAGACTTTTTGGCATCGAAATAAAAATGTTTAAAAACACCCAGCAACCCTTGACTATTAATAAATGATTGTTAAAAAATGAAAAAATAAAAAATGAAAAAAATAAAAAATGAAAAAAATAAAAACAAAAAAAACTTTTTTAAAACACTAAATAAAATACCATTCAAATAATAATATAAAAAAATGGTTATGCTTTTAAAAATCTGGCAATAAACTATGTAAAAAACTTTATTATGCATTGTACAATAAATTGTGATCATAAAAGTTTTTTTAATTTTGATGAACGATATGAACAGTTATCAGTTGAAAAAACTCGTGAGCTCTTGGCAATCGTTAAATTTAATGATTTTAAGTGAATCCACTTCATGTTCTATAGTTTTTTTTTAGTGTTTGGAAATCTTTCTCAGCACTTTTGTTACGATTTCCAATTGAATTTGCATTGTAAACAATTTAATAAGGTTTTGATTTTTGCTTAAATCACGTCCCACGCCAAATGATTGCTGCATGCTCGACTCAATTTCCCTCTCCATACTTTTCCCGCCCCTATTCCGTCTGTGTTGAGTTGATAATATTTCCAGTTCGGTTTTGTTTACATGCCCCGTAATATTGTTTGTAATAAATAAATCAGTTCCTCTAAACGTTTTCCGCTGCAATCTCGCGCAAGTAGCGGCCAACAGGTATGTATAATTATGACATAAAAAAGAGAATAAACAGCGAACAATTTGGCTATGTCGAAATTCGGCATGAGCTACAGGATATGATTTATGAAGTGATCCGTACTAAATCATCCATTGAGTGTCGCCTCAAGAGTCTGAGAATAGTTTACAATAAATTGCCTTGGGCAGTCAACACGCCGTATGCGTAATATTTTGTAGGGGCATGCCAATGAAGAATGGCTTGAAGTATTCGAAAAGAGTGCTGAGAAAGAGTTTAGTGTGGCAAAATTGAATGGAAATGACTCAGTTCCTTTTGGAGAACCAATTGCGCTAACATAGCGTATACGTGATATATGTATAAAACTAAAATTTTAGGCCAAACAATAAAAAAAGTAATTTAGGTTATTTAATAAATTTGTGAATTAATATTTATTGAATAAATTAATTATTTGAAAAACTTACAAACATTTTATTGAAAATTAAGTATACGCCCTGTGATAGAACTCACTTATTTTTATATCCTTTTTTGAAATTTTCTTCGAAAATGTTAAGTAAAGTAAAGCTTTTTTTATTTTGATTTTATATGCAGGTTTATAATTATATTTAATTCGGCAAAATATCCTATTTCAATTACGTATACTTAATAAAAATATGTGATTTTGCATTCATTTTAATGACTTATATCAAATTATGTCTAAGAACTATTAAATGCTTAATAAATGAATAAGTGTAATATTAAAAGATGTTAAGACTAATATCGAAACTAATAAAAATACTATAAATTTCGATCTGAATGGCTTCCCTCGTATATATGTCAACTACATATCCTTTAAATTACCAGCGAAGTTAAGCTATCCCAACTGCCCAGGGCGGTTCATAAATATGCAAGTAGAGGATCATAGGAACGCAAGTGCCGGTTTATGGTGCGTGTGCCTGGAAGTAAATACTTTCGATACTAGATGGTGTTATTATTTTTTTTTACCCCGAAACGCTTTTCATTCTAGCATGCCAGCCAGCAATTAGATCGCTGCCAATGCAATTTTTCCGTCACAGTCTGCGTGTGTGTGTGCTTCGCTTCTATTATTTTATTTAAACGATCGGCAGGCCAACGCACGAATCACAGGCGAGGCGTAGACATATTGATATGAATTTATATAAAGTTTTACTTTTCGTGTCATCGTGTGCGTGCACTCAACTGGTTTCAGCCAAATTCCGAGTTTTAATTTAAGCGACAACCAAAAACGAGCGACAAGCAAACGCTTCTGGGGTTTGGGTTCACTTCGATAACCGACGTCGCCCCGCTGTCAGTCAACTACTATCGATAGGCTTACGATCTTACGATCGTTGCTTCCCAACACTCGATGCGAAAAACAGTTCTCGAGCGTCGCTCAATCGGTCAACAACGAATGTCGCTGAACGGCAAAAATATTATATATTTACCCTTTTCGCTTCAATTTGTAAATTACAAAATACCAAAATACAAAAAAACAAAGTGCGTAAGAATCTACGGCTTCAACTAATTAAACGGCTGATCGGAATCTTAACGGCAATCGTGTGTGCTCTTGTGCTTGTGTTACACTTTGTTTGGGCTCATTAAAAGTGCAAATTGTTTACGAGAATTTTGCCAGCCTCTCAAAGGTAAAACAGTCAATTTCCTTTTACGATTTCTTTTTTTTTTTACATCACTCCCAGGCGTGCAATTTTCCTTACCAAGATTGTGTGAGAGTGTGTGTGTCGATGTTTTAATTAATGCCAAAGAAGAGGGAAAATGCAGTTCTTTAGGAAGAAGAGTTGCTCCTGAAGACAGTCATGTGACAGCCAAGGCGCTCTTCAAGTGCTCTTCTTGAAGTGACCACCAGGCACCCAATCTATAAAGCCATGCTGAGAAAAAACAGTGAAAGCATTAGTTACTTCAACTTTGCCATAAACCAATATTGTTAAATTTAGAAGCCAATTCATTTCAAGTGATTCTACCAGATCAAGATATTCAATGACTTTAAATTGTAAAAAGATTTATTTAAATTATATACTAACTCAACGATTAACAATTCGAAGTACGACTCTTTTACCTAAAATTAAAATCGGAATTAAAAGCTTCAAAATTGAATAACATTGGAGTGCGGTTCTATCCAAATAATATAAATAAAATACCATAAATAAATCAGACAGTTTATTTCCAATATTAGTAATATTTTCTCGCAGTGCATGCAGTAGCTAACAACTGTCACTACGGATGGTATAAGGGGCTTGAAAAGGGGGCGGGATTATGCGGAAGGCACTTGTTGTGGGGTCCAGAATCCAGAATTCTTTCCATGGTCGTCGAGTGAGTTTGCTCGAAGGAAAATAAGAGCAATGTACAAAAAAGTGTGACGGTTGATTAGCTGGTTTGATCATCGTTAGGATCATTAAGGAATGCTTTAACAACTCTATATTAAAGAGGGGTCTTACAGTCTTAAATAAAGATGTTAGAAACATGGACACTTTTATCTGGTATCATTCCAATAAGTTTATTATGATTGTGGTACATCCGCTTTATCTTGTGCTTACCAAACAAATAAGTTATTAATGCCCAAAAGCATTTTATTTTTTTATCAAAAGGAACGATATATGGAAACTAACTCTTATAATTAATCACCATATCAATCAGTTTCCAACTAGATAAAATGTGTGAAAATGGTTAGTAATGTTATTTTAAATTATATACGCCATAGAAATGATCATGATTTTAAAGCACAGCTATTTATATTTATTAATTTTTGTTTTTCACACATTGCGATCTCTTGTCATTATTTATCCATTTTTCATTGAATTACCACATGACTGGCAAAAGTTTTAAGTAATTTGAGTGGCTCATAGGCAAAAAAGATTTGATTAGAACTTGTTTGATCACAGGCGGCGGCTCGTTTGAGTTGGCTTTTTCGTGAAGAACTTTTATGGTCTTATAATTGTCTTATGCTTAAGAAAACCAGTATTATCAGTCGCATATGTAAACAAACTATTTTACGAGGGATTGCAACATGACAGAATGCTTTTCCCGACCATGAGAATGTAATTGGTTCTGTTAAAAAGGTGTGTTGAAAATATTTGCAGAATTTATTTTATTAAAAGCATTATAATAAAATAGTTTCTGTTGCTCTGTGTTAATTACTCAATATTTTTAGTATTTAAATGAAAGGTATGCTTTTAAGGCATGTAACATATAAAAGGCCTTTAAAATGCAAATAATTGAGTAAAATTTATTTAAAGTGCCAAGATAGGCACTTTTACCTACAATCAGCTTAATGGTACTTAAAATTCGTGCTATTTTTAAGCTTTTTCGCAACTCAAAAGAATCCGAAATAATTCCTATCGCAACCCTTCCTCAGCCTTCAATGAGTCACCTCGAAATGGGACCAATTCCGAATTTTGCCAAACCAACTGGAATTGCAATCCCGCTGTGCGAAGGTTTTAATTGATTGAACGTGCGTTTCATGCCAAACGATCCGCATGCGTTGCGCCAATTTTCGACATACAAAATGTGGTATCCGTATCCATAGATAGAGCTCACTTAATGCCCACTAACCGCCTAAATCGAGCCACTAGTCTGGCCGTATCTGAATGTCTTTCGAGTGTTATCAGGCGATCAATTGCCTTCGGCATGGCGATCGATCAATGGACGTGTCGCCCGGACTAATGAACATTTGTAAGCCAAAAATAAACGATAAACAAAACGACAGAACTGAAAACTAGCCGCATATTACACAGCATGCATATGTACATACGATCCTCGACATTGACTCGATTTTGAGGGGACTAAATCACCTGATTCTATAGTGTTTGTTCGCAGGGGGGTCAGGTCAGTCTAAAAACAAACTTCTTGAAGAATTTACGACTTAGACTCGCGATTCAAGTTGAAATTTTATTACATTTTTATTGATTGTTTGTGCAACGTACAAAAGTCGAAAATTGAAATTGAAAATAACTTGAATAATTGCACGCCAGCAGCGGGAAAAGGCGTAAATGGAATCGAATGGAGTGAAATGGAATGAATTCCCCCAGAGAATCAATTCATATATGTGTGTGTTTGTATGCCTTGTATAAATCCGGAGAATTCTTGTTTCAATTTGGCGCTGCTTCTTATGAGTTTGTTTGTTCTGTTCGCTTTTTGAGGAAGCGCCGGGCACTCGCCAGTAATTGAAACCTATAATTATAGCAGTCCCGCAGCATACATATATGTATACAGAAGATGGCGATCCCAAATACGGTTGACATAACTCTCAATTGATGTCTCAATTCGAGGGAAAGATCGTCATTGGGCGTGACGAACGGCTTGATTATGTTTAATGTTTAAATGATTCGAATGCGGCGCATTTTTGGCATGCCCATTAAGTTGATGTTGCTATTTGTTGCTGCCGGTGTTTAACATGCTGTCTCCGCCTGTCACTCTCTATGCCCGTCTCTTTTGCTCCCCCTGTTGCCGTCTCATTCTCTGATTGACAGCCGGGACATTCGGAATATTTGTTCGGGATCTCCTGATGATCGCAAATGTCACTTTTGATTAGCAAACGACGGCAATGATCGCAATTTGCCAAGAGGGGCAACCTGAAAGTTGAAGAAAAACGATTTAAATGTTGATCATTGAAATTGACTTTGATGGATAGCAGAATTCAAGGATATAAGTTGTCGATAAAAACTGGATATTAGGAGTAAAGGGGATTTTTTTTTAAATGTTTACAAATAAAAGGTTAAATTTCAGAAGTAGTGTAGGATTTTTAAATCAATAATATAAAATATTTTGACGAAACATTTTTCTTGTACCATTAATTTGAAAAAAAGGACTCCGAATTATAACACTCCAAAAATTATTTGTATACTATATGGTTATTCTTTACCATTTACTTAACTTCCAGTAAGATAAATCGAGTTCACTTAACTCAACACTTAAACTGCAGCTAAATATCTCTAAGGTACCAATCTTTTTTCCTGCAAAAAATATCAGTCGATTTCGATCTATGCAAATTTGTTGGCCAGCAGCTTTAATTGTTGAGTGCTCACCACAACCAGTATCGTTATCTGTGATCATAATGACACACTAATTGCGCTATCTGCCATCGTTAGTTGTTGGGGAATCGCAATTTTGCATGGCCAGTCACGCCGAACCGCAGAATTTCCCTAAATGGTCAGCGATACGATGCGAAGACCTTCCTATAATTACTCATTATATGTATAAGCAATATATTTATATTCCGTTTGACTCGGCTTTGGCCTGTTATCAGAGGCATGAATGAACTCACGATCGATCGATGTTAATACCCTCCACCCAAACCGAGTTGACATTTGAAAGATTTCGAGTTTCGCGCTGTCGTTTAATAAATGTTTTCATAATACTAATTAAAATTAACCGAGAACCTGTTTGACAGAGTTGCCACCAAAAAACGAGCGGAATCATTTAAATGACAATAAAAACATAAAATCGTTTAAAATATTACGTATACGCCTCGGAAGAAACCCCGTCTGTCTGTTTGCTCACTTATTTATGCGCCCGAGATGGAAACAAATTGCAATCGTAATTGCGCTTAAGTGGCCCAAAAGCTGCCTCCGATCACGAGCAGCGAATTCATTGAAAACCCATGGAACATGAACAGACACAAAAAAAAAAAATATATGGGGAAGTACGAAAGATGATTTTGAGTGGCCCGTCAATTGTGTTCTATAAATAAATATACCCACAGACAATTCCTTCCCCAATTGTCTCAATTTGTTGTGTCAGTTTTTCACTATTTCGGTGTGGATCGGGGAATTGCATTTAGCAAATTTGCGGGTAATTACGGAACGGTAATTGCCCGCACTTTGAGGGCATCCGTCCGAACTTCCAATCGCCCCACCGCCCTCAATGTCGTTTCGTATTGTTTATGGAGTGCCGGTGTATAAATAGCATGGCATACAAATCGCACATAAATCCACTGTGCGATCATTCACATGCTAATGCCAGTCTAAAACGATCGTTTTCGTTGTAATCGAAGTCAAGAGTCTTGCAAATTCTCATCTGGATGAGCGCAGAACCAAGGTGGCGAGATACTTGAACAAATGATCGTTGAAGTACAGGGAACTATCTTGATTTGAACGGGTTTCCAAACGGATCTATCTTTTTCGCGATGTCTTTATTGTTCCAAACATATATAATAGCTATTAAAATCTGTTGTTGTCTTTGAAGATTTTTTTGATTTTGATGTTCGCAATTTGTCTTCGGATTCTTAAGATAAGCAAAAATTTGTTTATACCCAAAAATAAATTATTTATTTATTTTGTTTAAGAAGATAGAACTAACATCTGTTCAAACTGAGAAAAAATAAATAAATTATTTAAAAGATTTATATAGTAGATATAATAAATTAATTTCTTTTGTGACAACATATTTTAAAGCATCATAAATAAAAGATACATGTGTGTTATTTAGATATTTATTTCTATGATTACCTAGGTTTTAGACAGGGGTGCTGGATTGATGTTTACACTTATTTGACGTAAATTTAACTTGATTGTTTAACGATCATGCTCAAAATAATTCAGGCTGCTTATCAACCCAGTCGCGAATTTCGGCTATGCTCCGCTTTATATTCGCACAAAAAGTGAAAACCGAAACCTGCCACACTTGTTTATAGGGTTTCTGTGTGCTTTGTTTATAAGTTGGCCAGACCATGTTTAACTTTAGCTGGATTTATTTTTAGCCCCGCTCATTCCCCTTGAATTATTGTCTAAACGTGTCCGAAAACAATAGCAAAGCCAACACAAAAAAGTAAATATAAAAGAAATGTGCCAGCTTGAATTTCTGGTATTTGAAATTCTTTCACAAAGCGTCGACAATTTGTCAAGTGCCTTATCTTGAAGGGCTTAAGGCGTGTCGCTCCCCGAAAAAAAAAACACCGAAGACATTGTCAAGTTGTCCAACAAGTTGTGTATCCAAGGGAAATGATAACCGTTTTTTTTTTGATATTGTGATAATTGCTGTTAGCCATGGGAATTTGTGGTAAGGAATGCGTACACTTGGGGAAAAACGTTGCAATGTTTTGGATTTTGAGTGATTGCTTTCTAAAATTTGTAGTAACTTTTTTTGCCTAGTGGTAAAATTGGTTATCTTTTTGTAAAGAATTGCCCTGCATACATTTTTTACTCAGCAATCGAGTAAACCCATCGATCGTAAATCAGTTCAGTTCTGCTGATTAGCCAGCGATTAGATTTCATAACAACCTGATTGACACTCTTTCTCACAGTGATTCATATTTACAAAATAACTACAAATAATATACTGTTTATATTCCTTTCTGTTAATTATTATTCATTTTATTTATTTACTATTTGTTTGGATTTTTTTTTTAGGGCTCCTAACGTTTGTTTGACTGAGTTTTCCGTGGCGGCTGTTGATCAGGAAAGCCGCCTGGATGCGTTTCTGCTTTGATCGGCTGTGCTTCGCAACCAAGCGGCCAGCCCAAAACTCCAACAGCAATGCACCCCACTGCACCGCCATCAGCACGATCAGCACGGATGCACCACCAGCGGATGTAGATGCAGCCACTGCCACAGCTTCAACCACAACAGCACCACCGCCAGCCAGTAATCTGTTCTACGCCGAGTACCAGAAGCTGCAGCCAGCGATAATCGATCGGGACTGGGAGCGGGACAGAGATACGCGGACCGCGGCCAAGCCGCCGGACATAGAGCAACAGCCCCAGACCCAGCCACAGATACAGATACAGATACAGGCACAGCCAGAGATACAGACAGAGGCACAGATACAGATACAGCCAGAGGCACAGATACAGATACAGCCAGAGGCACAGATACAGATACAGTCACAGATAGAACAGCGCTATCGCCGGCACAGCAGTGCCGAAGATCGCAATCTGAACACGAGGAGAAACGATTCGAATACTACGGAGGCGGTACGGAAAGCAGCCAGCATGCAGCAGGAGCCGAACGCCAACTATCAGTTCCCAACCGACTTGGGTCTGGTGAGCATCGTCAATAACAATAATACCAGCACCCATCCGAGTGGTAATAATAATAATAATAATAATAACAACAACAATAACAATCTGGTGGGTGGCATTGTGACCTTGCCGGCGGCTGGTGGTCTCATTGGTCTGGAGCATACGGCATCGGGACTGCGACTGATACCAGCACCACCGACCCACTCGGAAGTGTTGACCCACACACTGATCTACGGAACACCGCCCTCGGGGGCACAGCAATTGCACCAGGATCCGCGGAGTTTGCTGCACCAGCAGGAGCTGCAGTTGCAGCAGCGCTACCAGCAGTTGCAGCAACTTCAGGCCCAGACCCAGGGTCTCTATACCAGCCAGGGTAGTCCAGTTCTGTACCACCAACCCAGTCCGGGATCGAGTCAACCGGTGGCGATACCCGGTGCCAGTTGTCACTCGCCCACGCAACTGCAGCCGCCCACCACATTGAACCTCCAGCAGCAGATGCAGAGTCTGAGGATCTCGGGATGCACGCCCAGCGGCTCGGGGGGATCGGCCACGCCCTCGCCGGTGGGTCTCGTGGATCCCAACCTCATGATGAGCAACTATGTGGCCGCGTCGCCGCAGGAGGAGCGCTTCATCCAGATCATTCAGGCCAAGGAGCTCAAGATACAGGAAATGCAAAGGGCCCTTCAGTTCAAGGACAATGAAATAGCGGAGCTCAAATCGCACCTGGATAAGTTCCAGAGTGTCTTCCCCTTCAGCCGGAGCAGTGCGGCGGGATGTGCGGGCACGGGCGGTGGATCGGGATCCGGAGCGGGAGGAAGTGGTGCGAGCGGACCCAGCACCGCCACAGGTGCCACCCGCAAGTCCGGCCAGAATTTCCAGAGGCAGAGGGCCTTGGGCATTTCCGCGGAGCCCCAGAGCGAGTCCTCCCTACTCCTCGAGCACGTCAGCTTTCCCAAATACGACAAGGATGAGCGGTGAGTTGGAAAAATGTATATATATTAATATTTATATAAGCATTGAGTTCTGGAAAATCATTGAAAAGAGTTGGAAATATTTAAATAAACGTATAGTTCTGGAAAATATTTGAAAAGAGTTGGAAAAAAAATATATATAAATATTTATGTAAAGGTAGAGTTCTGGAAAATCATTGAAAAGAGTAAAAAAAAGACAGCTTCATATTTTTTCTGTTTTTTTTTTATTTTCTAAATATTTTCCCTTCGCAAATATATTTAATTATATTCAGGTTCGAAATTTTACCAGTGAAGTTGAGGCCTTTATTTCATAGACTTATTTCAACGAACTTATCATGTACTATATATATATACATATATATATAATTACTATAAATTTACTACTAATAACAGATCCTAATATTATTATTTTCATTTTTCATGTTTAATATAAAACAGCTTTATCTGTTGTCGTTAGTCAATCATGTAAAATATGACTAGTTATTGTTGAATTCTTCTACTTTAGTGATTCATTTCCTTTATCTTTGTTGTTGTTTATTTAAACAACATTATTTTTATTAATTGTATTTTTAAATGCACTGTGAATATCGCTTTTAGCAGTCATATTTTTCTTGATATCCCCTACATTGAGCACACTGTGGTTTTTCATTAATAGCTATAGTGATTGTGTTTGGTTTGATCAAAAGATGATGAAACCTCTACAGAGAGGATTTGTAAAAGCTGGCTTTCCTTGAAAGCTTTGCTCAAGTAACCTCAGCTTATTTTAATCGCATCTCGCAGATAAGCCCTGCATTATGGCGTTTTGGGGTTTACGGATGTCCAGAGTCTATATTTCGAAGCCGATAACGATCGGCATCAGCGTCATTGCGGCGATTTTAATCAAATATTGGGAGCAGCGCCCTGTCGCCTGTCGACGATCGCCTGTGTCGCCTGCCACAAAATGCGTTTATTAGAATTGAGTTGGGGTGACAGGCGCGGTTGCACCACCCACCCAGCATCTCACCCCCCGTCGAGTGGCCTTGGGCAGTGTCAGTACTCGGGGTATAAGATCTCTATGAATATATAAGCCACATATATGAATTGTGGCTGCCAATTGGCAGCCAACTCACGCTGCATTGCGTCACATTCGGCTTTTTCTCTGGGGGATTTTTTAAGACACTTCTTGCTTTCTTATTTTTTTTCTGGTCATGCAAAATTCGTTGCAGTCTCTCCGTCATATATGTATAATTAAAAGTGTATAAAATTAAATCTGTGAAATTGCGTGGGCAAATCTGTCGGCTCTGCGCTTTTCACACTTTTGCTGCCCACTGGAAGTCGTTGCTCTTGGCCAGCTTTCCCCACTTTGTCTGCTGAAAAACATAAGAAAACATAAATATTTATTCTTCGGCTATGTGGCGATGTTTCCTGAATGGTTTTCGATAATACGCCGGGGCATGTGCGATCACAGATCATTTAAATGGCGACACGCGCTGTTGAAAAATCTCTGATTCCCAAATTCTACTAATTTTTAATAGGTTTTATGGTTTATAATTTAATTTTATATTGTTTTGCCTGTGTCAGGGAGATCCATTCTTGAAATATTTTTCATAATTTTTCTATTGTTGGTGCTAAAATATGTATTTACATTAGTATTTCCCTTGGCATAAAGAAATGAAGGCCTATTTCCTATTTAAAAAGTATTTTTTATTGAAAGAGGAAAAGTTTTTGTTAAAATTAGCCAAACATTTGGCGGTTTTTCTATAAATAACAATGCTATTGGTTCTTGTTTTTGTTAAGTTCTTTGTAAACAAATAATAAATTATTTGAGTTCAAGGCCAGAATTCTACCTAACAATGTTATTTTAATAGGAAAGTAAATAACAAATCAAATCCTCTTTGTTTTCTTTTAAATTTTAAACTATAGAATATAATAACTGCATTTCAACTACCAAGGAATTCTACCAAAGAAATCTTAGAGACCTTGTTGTCAAAATGATATCGATTTATGTATGATTATTTGTCATACTTATTCTCATTTTTTGCATACACCTGGTATAGTTAAATCTGAATGCGTATCGGACGCTAAGTAATGCGGCAAATTTGTTTAAATCGGCCATTTTTATGACCCCAAGCCGTTGACACAATCTCAAAGAGTCGCCGGCAAATTCGCGAAACTCAATTGCAATTCAAACATTTTAATGGTTGGCGACTATTGCAGAACGAGGGGGTGGCAAGGGGGGATATAGATATAGAGTCTGGATTTTGGAGCCGGCCAATTGAGGTCCATTTTATCTCTGACCAAAATCTGTGCCGACGGCGACTCTTGTGTGTGCAACAGGACATTTTCTGACACTTGCATGGCATAAATCAAAAGCGCCGTAGGCCTCCACCACGATATATATGTATAGATATATGTTCGTGAAATCTATGGGATCGGGATTGAGTCTGGGGTTGGTCACAGTACTTTTGTGGCCATTTACACCACGCAACTGTCGTCTGTTGGCTTTCAACGGGGCCATCTAATAAATAATGCCACAAAATTGTGCGAAATTGCCTTCGCAGTGGAGTTTCTAGGGGGGTGGTGTCATGTGGGCAGGGGCGTGCATTGGCAGGGGGTCCATACAGAACTTGCTACATGTTGCACATACATGTGTCCACGGTCAAGATGACAAACCAGGGTTTTTTTTTGGGAAACATGTGGGTCAGACAGTAAATGCATAATTAGAGTTATACTTTTGTGGACTAATTTAATTAAGAAGTCATGTTGGTATTTTTCTGGAATAATGTTTATTCATTAAAGTTAGAACAATAAATTAATTAAACTAAAATAATAGGCATATACAATTCTTTTAAAATGTATAGACAATATTAAATTAAAATCTTTTACTATTCAGATTAATTTATATTTTTCAATAATTATTACATTACCTAATTTAAATAAAATTGTAAAATTTTATCGTTGGAATTTTATTTTAATATAAACATAATTTGGGGTTAATTTTTCCATTTGGTTATTGAGGGTTATTAATTTCTTTCGATTTTTGAAGCAAGTTCACAACATAAAATCAAGTATTATACACTTATACCAGTAGCTAACTACCACATATTATTTAATTTGTTTGACAACATCAAATTGGCCTGCAATTTTTCTTTTCACTTAGCCAACTTGTCGAGAGAAGTCTCCTCCCCTTCGGCGTTCATGGCAGTAAACCACCTCACACATGTCCATAGATTGTACCAAATATCAAGCCCCACCCAAAATAGCTCACTTTGTGGTTGGTTTGTCGCTTCCATTGGCGCTGACTTCTATTCGCAATTTCCATTTTCAATTCCCTGTGCGAGAGCAGTCAGTTGGCTTTTTATTGTCAACTGCTCTTAGCCGCAAAGTATTTGCACTTTCAATTCGGTTTGTCAGTCTTTCGAGTCTCAAATTGAACGCACCCGCAACTGATCGACGACCGGGGATCTGCGAGATCTCTATGGGGACAGACTCCGCGTGTTTCCTAAGGTGCAGCCAATCTCATTCCATGCCTTGGCACACATTTCAAATTCAATTTACGCACAAATTTAGCCATATGAATGGTTATAGCTTCCGACAACTGGAACGCTCAACCGATCCGGACCGTAGGTCTAATTGAAGCTATTAATTGTTTTGGCTCGCAGACGTATGTGGCACCACTGGCACCACTTGCACCACTTGCACCACCGCCATTGTGCTACGCATGTGCGTGGTGCTGCAGCGAAAGAAAATGTTAATTTAGGCATATAAAAAAGTGCTCCGCTGGCAAAAACCCCACGGGGCAAACACCACAGAGCAACCCACCACCTCCGGCTACTCGTCTACACTGTGAAAATTAATTAAACCTAAATAAATAAATATAAATATGAAACATTTTAAAAGTGTAGAGACCTAAAATGGTTTTGTAAATATAAATTAATTTATTCTATGGGAATTATACATTAAAATAAGTAATATAAAGCTAAAAATAATAGTAGAGACCTAAAATGGTTTTGTAAATATAAATTAATTTATTCTATGGGAATTATGATTTAAAATAAGTAATAGAAAGGTAAAAATAAAAATTATGAAAGTGATTTTCGTGGCCAAAATTTCTAAGGACCTGGAATATTTATAAATATATTTATATAAATATCAACAGGATATATTTTTTGAGTGAATGCGCCGCCATCTTCTTTAGTTTCAACTCCATTAGGGGAAACTTGTTTTGGTTTTTGTGGTGCGCTGAAATCAAATACTTTACCATGCCAAAAAACTATCCATGTTATTACAGATTGTCGCTTCCTAGACCCACTTGGTCGTGACTGGGTTGCCGATTTGACATGATTTTTTTATACTTTTTATTTTTTTTTAATCAATTTTAATTGTGAGTGTTATGTTTGCGTACCCGCAAATACCGCAAAGATACATGAATACCCGCCAAACGGGCGCCACAGGTGTTGGAGTCTGGGTGTAGTTGTCGTTTTTCGTCCAAATGTTTATTCCCACTCCAATGAGCCAGGCCAACTCATCACCACATTTCGGGGCAATCAGGTAGCTGCAGGTTTCTCCCAATTCAGATCGGTTCAAGCCAAGCTCAGTTCGCTGCCAAAAACGAGCCTTACAAATTGGCCCCCAACCCAATCGACGACAGCCGGTGCAACGCCTTCGTGATTAACTTGATCATTGGGCATTGATCAGAGGGACCAAACTGACATTTTTGGAATTCCTGAAATTGTTTTTCTAGTTTTGTAAATATTAAAAGAAATAGAACCTATGTTTCTTCAGGATAATATGAAAACAATAAGAAATACCAATATTTGAAGTCAAAGGAAAATATTTATTTTGTGTAAATTAATGCATAGAATAAATGTAATATTTTATAGTTATGGGTATACACATTTTACTTCTTAAAAATTTATTTAATAATTTCATATAAATTTTAAATTGTTGAAGAATTTTGTAGTATTTGAAGTCCCACAAAATGTTGGCCACATTGGCTACAGTTTGGCTGGCTTTAATTAATCGCCGCAGCTCAGCTCTGGCTTCCAATTTTATTCGATCCACTGCTTCTATTCCCATTACTGTTTCTCTGGCCCGGGCCAGTTGTCAAGTTCGCTGACAGATAAAGTCATTTGACATTTACAGGCATAGCCGACATGGTATAGCATGGCATGTCCATGGATCCCCACTCCCCCAAAAAAAAAATAACCACCAATCTCCCTCACTCCCAAATCCGAAGCATACAATTTTCAAATTTGTATTAATTTCATATCGGTTGATTGCGCGCATGCCAACATCCATCGATATTGGGAAAAACTACAGCAAAAAGAACTAAAATGCCGCATAATTTTTTTGGTGGCACAACTTGTTGCCTGGCTTGTAAGCCAAACTGGCCAACCAGATAAAACGATTTATATGTGTCAGCTGGAAAATTAATTGGACTCTTGCCTTTGCTCATTTCATTGACAGTCTCTTGCCATTTTTAATATTCACAACTAATTGCATTTATATATCGTTTTGCAGCTCCCGTGAACTTATCAAAGCTGCCATTTTGGATAATGACTTCATGAAGAATCTGGATCTGACGCAGATACGCGAGATCGTGGACTGCATGTACCCGGTGAAATATCCAGCCAAGAATCTGATCATCAAGGAGGGAGATGTCGGCAGCATTGTTTATGTTATGGAAGGTGAGTTTGAAGTTGAAATATTTTTGGGTATTTTGCACTTAGTTAGGGGTCTAGACAGAATTTATTCTGTAAAACGAAGAGAATCAGTGCTATCGACTTGAATTTAAATTAAGGTTCTCTTATTTTCCTATCAAGGTTGGTCAAGATTTTCTTAAAGACAAGAATAGCGATGGTTTCGGCATACAATTGAGTAATTTTCAGCCGAAAAGTATGCTAAGAAATTTGTTAAAGTGCAACCAAAATGGTGTAAAATGCATGTATAATTGTTGTTTCATATAAAATTCCTGATCTCCACGGGATTTTGGATTTCTTATTTTTAAAAAATTAAAATGTAATTTTATATAATTTTATTTTTAATCTTTAGGAGCTAGCTTTGAACACATGTTTGGTATTCATTTTAGATGTACTTAAATTTGCTTTAAAAAATCATATTTAGTCCACAGTTTTTCCTCTTTCCCTTATTTTTTCTCTATCCCTACAAATACCCATATAGGTTCACCTTGCCCCGCTGAGATCGTGCATCTTGTTGCCACAGATAGGCACCTCCTCTTTCGATTTGGCTAGCTGCACGTGTGTTTTTGGCCAGATGTGGAATACCTGAGATCTGGGCAGGGATTGCAACTTGCTGTGAAAGACAAAGGGGGAGGGGGTTTATGTTGCGGGGACTGTGTCACACCCACGCGCATAGAAGAAGAGAAGTTCAGAGTCTCGCCTTGCAGCGAAATGTCAGCGGCTGACTGTCGACTCGAACGAACAACAATGCCCAAGCGGGTTTTCCTTTCAGTTTTCGCTTAGCATTTTGTTTAATAGTTTTTTGCACGTTTTTCTGCGTTTGTCTTGCACCCATTTTATTTCTGGGTGTGCTTCAAGCCTTTTGACTTGAGCTTCGTGGCTAATTGTTGCTTTAAATATTTGCTCGAACTGGGTACGGTTTCGCTTGAGTTCTGTGTGAGTATGCACCTTTTGTGTTAATTTAGTCGCCGTCTTAATTTACGTACTAGCATTAGCATTTTAATTGCAACCAGATTATTACTCGCACAAAAGTAATAACAATGATTATAATCAACAGCCGAATTATGCATTCAGCAAGTGGCAAGATGAATTGAAGAGAGGATGCTTCCTCAATCTTGCAACATCATCGTCTGTGATTTTCGCTTCCTTAACCTGAAGCACCAATGTCCGCCACTCGAAACCGATGAACAGATGTCACGGCATCTGTCTATATATCATATAGCCGCACACACATGATACTCCAAAAAGAGAGAAATGCAGAGAGGAAAATTGCACTTGATTGAAAAAAAAAACCCCGAACAGCAGATGTTTAAGAGATTTGCAAGGTTTAGGCCTTGCTGATTATCCCAGTTCCCTGAAACTGCACTCTTAATAATAAAAATTCATAAGTAAACACAAATATGTAGAGTAAATATTTTTGAGATAGTAAACCTACTGATTAAACTGTCCTATCTCGGGCCATGATGTCTGATTTATTTTAAAACCCTGTGATTACCGAATCGAAATGAATATTTGTTTGCAATTCGGTTTTGATTAGGCAACGTTTAATGCTAGTTTGTGCTGTGAGGTCACTGGACTTCTGGATCTATAAATATTTCCGCACGTTCATTGTTCCATTTATGAATTGTTACGATTTCCGAATGATAACGTTTGTATTTCTTCTGTTTTGCGTAGCGAATCGGTCTGTCACTTAGGACCAAACCAGTTCACTAGTTTGGCACTGTATACACTGAGAGAAAGAGTAGAACAAGTTGATGATAAATTAAAAATTATTTAATAAATCTTCATTAGTTATTATTAAACAATAAAGGCTTGTACTGGCAGAATATTTTTACATATATGTATGTATATACGAATCTTCATGAAATGACAATCATTCGGAGAATGTGATAATTTCAAAATTTCTGTTGTTGTCTTAACGTTTTGTTTCTAAAAAACAAATAATATGAATAATATAAATGAGTGTAAATGAGGGAGATACGATTTTATTTGTCTTAAAGTTTAAGTATTTCAAATTCAATTTCTTAGTGTTTTTTCTCTGTGTTCAGCACTTGTTTTTGTTCAGCTCTTAACTCGTGTGGTTGTGTGGGTACATATTGTTTTCTCTCTCCCCGTCCATAAGCATACATATATGCGCCCGATTTCTGGCTCTCTCGCCCACAAACAAAACAAAGCGATGCCAGCTGGGCTGCTGCCTCACACTCAATCTCGTATCTCCCCCATTATCTATAGCTCTCTGGCCGCTCTTCCTCTCTCTCTTAACTGAACGCTCAGTTGCGAATGAGTAATACCACAGTATTTGGGATCCCGATCGTCGGGCAATTCGTCATTCGTCCGGCAGGCGGCGTAGCGAGAAAACGTGTGGGGCGCATGCGCGCTTGTCTGCAGAAATTGCACCTGGATTTTGAGTTACAAGAATTACAGAAAACTAAAACAAAACTCCCACTTCGTGTTTCGCCATTTCCTCGGGCCGTTCGTCGTGGTTTCTCATTTGTGGAGAAGTTTACAGTTTTATTTGGATTTTTGCATATGGCAATCGCGAGAGAAATAATAATAATAAAACCCAACATACCGGAATGCAATTGCATTGCCTCTCACACATGCCTTCGCGCTATTTCCAACAATGCTTACATAAATAGCACTAGTTGCTGTTCTAAATAACAAGTAAACAAAAACCACACAATTTTCCCATGCTCGGTTTTTCATCGCCGTTGTAATTATGCTGCTAATAGAGATCAGCTAACGACTCGTGTTTATTTCTTTGAACTGTTCGTAAATTCTTGGAATAAAGTGAATTAAAAGTGAAAGTGAATTTTTTAAATACTCGTATTAAGGAAAAAAAAAACTAAACGCCCACAGAGTGAGACAAAAAGAGACAAATGTGCAGAGAATGAGACACAGAAACGGTGACTTGACTTGGATTTTGCTCTTTTTTCTCGAATTGAACGAAAAGATCACTTGAAGAATTCCGGTTTGTGGTTTTCCTTTGCAGCTGTTGTTGTTTTTATTGCTGTTACTGCTCCGTTGATTTGTATTTGTATTATGTCTCGGTCATTGGTCCGAAATAAAAGCCAAAAAATCGGCAATAATGGTGTAGAAATACAGATATTATAAACCGTATAATGCCAAATGTCACTTCTCCGATTTGATCGTGCAAGAATGTGAGAACATAAATCGCACAGAGAATCTGATATGACCACAAAAATGAAAGAAATTCAGTTGAAAGGCGGAAGAATGTGGAAAATTAAATTAAACACAGCTAGAAACATGAAACAAAAAACCCAAAATTTAGAAATCGTGTGAAATCCCAGCCAAAGGCTGACAAAAAAGAAAATGATGATCGCGAGGGCGAGGCAGAAGCATCTGTGCTAATGTCATGCCCTGGAACCGGGTCTCCACCTGTCATTTGACTTCTTTTGTCATTTCCCCAACCCAACTCGATGGATACTTAGCTGGGGAATCAGACTCAGACTCAGACCGGTCGGAACTTGGAGATTCCGGGGTCTGGGCGGGTTCGGAACCGAGGGGCACTCTCACTTTTAAGTAACCCAACGAGTTTTGCATTCGCCTTTTGACATGCCAAATGAACTGGCTTCGCTTGGGCGCTCGAATGGGATTGAGTAATAGACGAAAAGTGGAAAATGATAGCTGGGTAGCCGGAGGGAGGCAGATCAAAAGATCATTGGGAAATTTAGGTCTGAATTGGTAAAAATTATAGTCGAAGCGGTTTCTAATTGATCTCAAACAAGTGGAACGAATTTGGTAGCTACTTTATGATGAATTTTCTTTGATTTTTGGAAAATAATCGCCAGCGGGATGCAGTTCAAATTTGATCTCAAACATGTGGAACCAAATTTGTAGCTACTTTAGGGGAATATTTGCAAGCGAACAATTTAATTTTAAATATGGTAAACATGTCTATTTAAAAATACCAGGTTTTGCGTTTTATGATTCCCAACAAACCTAATGCATTTCTTTATTTTTACGGTATTTTTTTTTGTTTTTAGGGAAGTTACCAATTATATCGATGCCCAAAAGCTTTTTGATAGTGATTAATGGAAAGTTAATAATGCAAGATCATTAACAAATATCGTTTCTATGATTTTTTTCATGGAATCTTGTTAAAATTTATTTGTTCACCTTTATAAGATTTATATTAAAGTGTTAGTTGGGGCATTCCCCAATGATCTTTTAATCTAATCAACAACTTGAGCTGGGAGAACCCTATAGATCACATCAGAACCTTGTTTGTCAACTTTATCGCAGCTTTGAGTTTTATTTGCAAAACAAAGAGAGCTCGCTCGGTGATTGCCGGAATAAGGTTCTGCGAAATTGATATAGCTGATTTTCAATCTCCTTTCGATCTTGCTTGACAACAATCTAAATTGTATACACAAAAGATCATTCTCCTCTCTGATCTTTTCTCCCTCATTCATCCAGTTTTTATAACTTTCTTTAAAGGCGACTTTCATTAGCATAGACAAATAAATGAGACGTCAGCTAAGCTCTTGCCATATACATATATTTATTATGATGACTTACAAGCGAAGTTGTGTGCCAAAATGCGGTCATGTTTTGCAAAAGGCAGAAATAATCCAAAAAGTGACTAAGCCATTGGAGTTTTGGTCTTGCCTTAATTGTCAGTCAAAAGGGCGGACCAAAAATAACCAAGTTTTGTGTGTGTATAATTACGAGCTGTCATGCAAAACCGAAAACGACTTGGACTCGGACTCGATCTGAATCTGAATCCACTGCCCTTGGCACACAAGCCAAAGTCTGTGACTAACTTTGCCTTAATCGAGGCTTCCAAAACCCTGCTCTGGAGATCCGTTAACTTCTATAAATAGCAGACTCGAAAACACAGCAAAAAATATCTATAAAGTTGTTTATCCAAGAAAAAAATACTATCAAAGCAAGGATCTAATTTGGCAAAAGACTTTTAAAAGGGGCCTTAAAAGAGGTCGAAGCAAAATTTGTTTTAAAATCATTTTTATGAAAAATTAATAATACTCGGGATATAAATAATATTTTTTCCCATCAAAACGATTGACTTGGCAAGAAAATTGCTTTTTTCCTACGATTAACTTCAATTTGCTGTTAACAAAATGGCTTTTAAGCCATTATCAGACTATTAATGATACGCTTTTCCCCCAGTGCAAATTCGCTTTAAGCGAATTCTTGTTTCCCTCCGCAGTGCGATTGTATTCAAATCAGCGAATCAGACACTGGCTGACCTTGCCAACACTCAACATCCAACAACCATTAAGACCCGAAGCCAGTCACTCTGTGGGCAAAATTGCAAAATGTCTGCAGTTTCAATTTGTACACATTTTTTCTCCTTTAATTTTTTGTTTTTTTTGTTGTTGTTTTGTTTGGGTGCTCAGCTGTGCTTGACGGATTTCCGCATTTTAAAAAGCCAGCAAACCTCGACCCCGGTGAACCCATACTTGGCAGACCGGCCCTCTCCATAGGAAAACTTAACAATTAACTAAAGGGAAATTTGTTTTTGGCCAGCAATCTCTGCCAGTTGCGTGGTTGCTTACCTCTTATCACTTTAAAAAAAAAATCCGAGGCACGAGTTGTTCTCACATGGAAAACCACGTAGTGATAACGAGTTCTCGACTCTCTCTCTATTTATCTCACAATAATAAATTTCTGTGTGCCAGGCAATTCGTTTGCTAATAGTTACGAGAATAGTTCAACAACACCGACACGTCGGTCTTTTGTTTACTGTTTGATTGATCATATTCAAGGCGCTAAAAGCGATCATTGTTTGGTATTTGTGTTCGCCTCTGGTAATTGTTGCTCGTCGCCGGTGTTTGTTTAGTCACCGCTTCCGATTGTGCGTAGTCGTGACAATCGAGCGTTTTCAATTGGATCGCAGATGTTGTGGAATTTTTTTTCCGTGGTTTTTAATAATAGTTTATTGTGTGGGAAAAAGCCACACGGTCTGGATGATATGCTGCTAAGCATTGATGATATTTATTTTATATGGAAATTTAGCAGTATAGTTCAAGAGAATTCCTTGATATGATATCATTTCTTTATGTTTAGGACTTTCAAAGCAAGAAAATTAATAACATCTAGCAAAAAATGTGGTATTAAATGCATGAATAAATACATCATTCTGGTATCTGTTTGGAAATTTATTCACACTAATTAAAAGGCTTTTTTATAAGCGGTTATTCTATTTAAGTTTCATTAGGTCTGGATAATATGCTGCTAAGCATTGATGATATTTATTTTATATGAAAATTTAGCAGTATAGTGGTTCAAGAGAATTCCCTTGATATGATATCATTTCTTTATGTTTAGGACTTTCAAGGCATGAAAATGAATAACATCTAGCAAAACATTTGGTATTAAATGCATGAAAAAATACAATATTCTGATATCTTTCGGGAAATTTATTCACACTAGTTAAAAGCTCTTTTTTATAAGGGGTTATTCCATTTAGGTTTCATTAGGTCTGGATAATATGCTGCAAAGCATTGATGATATTTATTTTATATGGAAATTTAGCAGTATAGTTCAAGAGAATTCCCTTGATATGATATCATTTCTTTATGTTTAGGACTTTCAAGGCAAGAAAATTAATAACATCTGGCAAAACATACATCATTCTAATATCTTTCGGCAAATTTATGCACACTCGTCAAAAGCTCTTTTTTTTAAGGGGTTATTCCATTTAAGTTTCATTAGGTTTTGCCTGCAGTATGATAAAAAACATGGCTCATAATGTTAAAAAAAAATTCCAGACTTTCTAATTTACTCAGCGGATTTTTTCTAGTCAAGCATGCCCTTCCCAAGTGCCCATTAAATATTAACTAAACTCAACCGTAAGCAAATATTTATCCGCCGATTTTGTGCATCCCAATTCCAATTGAACACACCCCTAATAACTGAGTCATAAAATACACATAAATATGGCTTCCAAGATCATTTGCGTCAGTTTGCCCGATCAATTAGCGTAAATTGATCCACAATCGTTTGGAAATCCCTCGGAGTTAACAACTCCCTTCCAATTCAGAGTCACGCTCCATTTTTCGAGCCCAGCACCGATGGTCACTCGGTTTATTTTTGGTTTCTCTAGGTCGGCCACTACGTCATTTGTCGGTTTTGTTGAACGCCTTTATTGTTTACCTTTGGCAATATCACCAATTCTCACTTCCCCCTTGGCCGCGTCGCCCACTTTCATTCACAATTGGCTAATTTGCCGATGATTAAGCTTTCGATGCATTCGCAAGTGGAAGAGGTGGAAAGTAAATCGCGACTCACTCATTCACACGCTCTTACCAATTGCCCGAAATTAATTTGCAACTGAAGCTAATTGCCATCGTATATTGTATCTAACTCTACAAATCCGATGAAGATTGTGGTTTTTCCAATACACAATTGTAAAAAAGTAAAAGCTATTTTTATAGTTTGGATTGTAATTTACAGAATATTGATTATTTTTGTATATTCTGTATTATTAAGAGATACTTTTTCTTTGGGAATTAGCTCTATACACCTTCTTACCAATACTATTTTGAGCTTGTCAAAGTTGGTAGATTAAGTGGTCATAAACAAAATCAATGCACAAACGTGAGGCTATTGGCAAAAACATGGAAAGTTTACAACAGCGACGACGGCAGAAACAGCAACTGAAACAGCAAGCAACAAAGAGGCAACAAACGTGTGGCTCTTTTGCAATATAAATAACAAATACATTTTTGTTACCACCATCAGGCCTAAAAACCATCGCCATCGCCCATTCCCTGTGACTCGTCAAATATTCCGTGCGCGAAATTTCATAGCTTGGGTTATGCAAAAGACCCCCGAAAAAAACAACACAACGCCACAACAACAACAACAGACAGATAAATAAAAAAAACAAACTAAACGGAGAAGTGAAGATAAACAGGGGAAAAAACAAAGCACGTAGCTGCAGCTGGTCAAGTGAAATTTTGTCTTTCGTAATGAAAATCAAACATTATCCGGGCAAAGCCGTCGACGCGAGTCTTTCGCTGGAGGGCACAAGTGCAATGGGTGCCCTCTACGAGGCCAATTGGCTAAGGGCTGCGAATCAAACGCCCCCGTCCACTGGCAACTCCAAATTGAGTAGGCAAAATAGCTCCGCAGGCAGCAGTTTCCTCATCGAGGGTATCTCCGCATTGAGCAAGTACCAAATGACATTGGAGAATATCAGACAGTTGGAGCAACAATCGCGGGACAAACACATTGTGAGCACGATCAAGGAGCTAAATGGATATAGACCATCGGCATTGCAGCATCATCAGCAGCAGCAGATGCACAATGGCTGGGTGGTTGAGGATCAGGAACAGATCGATGAGATTGAGGAGGAGATTGAATCTGCGGAGGGAAAGGAAAAGCTGGGTAGTCTGCCGGAACCCGCTGCAGTTAACCATTATGTGTTGGATCCCACGGAGAGACAGAGGGTTCCTCGACCACGACAACAGTTCTCGGTGAAACCGCCCTCGTTGCGTCGCTCTCAAACGATGTCGCAACCGCCCAGTTATGCCACCTTGCGATCACCACATGTAACATCCAATAAACCGCAAAATCTCAGCAACAGTTCCTCCTCCGCCTACTCCACATTCTCCTCCGCTGCCGAGGACTCGCAGGATCAGGTGGTGATCTGCCAGCAGCCACAGAGATTGATGGCTCCGCCACCCAGAGAACCGCCTCCTGAGCCACCGAAAAGGGTATCGAAGCCACTCAGTAGATCCCAGACCTCCGTGCAGAGATATGCCACCATTCGGATGCCCAACCAGGTCAACAGTAGAGTGGCCAGGACCAGGGATTCCACTGCCTCGCTGAGACGCCATAGCTTGGAGCAGGCCATCAAGGGACTCAAGCTGGAGGAGGAGAAGGATACGCATCCAAAGAGTCCGGTCAACGAACAGCGACAAATCTCGCCCGCTGCCAGCAGTAATGGCAGCTCCAAGGATCTCAACGGGGAAGGATTCTGCATCCCCCGACCGCGTCTCATCGTTCCAGTGCACACATATGCCCGGCGACGAAGGACGGGAAACCTCAAGGAGCAGTCCAGTGGGGGGCAGGACGAAGAGGCTGACAAGGATGAGGGTAAGGGGGTGGATTCTAAAGGATTCTACATGAAATCTCAACAGAATTCGTAATATCTATCAACTTTTAAACGTCTTCAATTCATAGTTATGAGTTTCGACTCTTACATTTATCAGCAGCTTATGACTTATTATAGTGCATCAACGTCCAAAAAAAAAAAAAAAAAAAAAAAATCCCTTATTTTCATTTAAATAGACAAGTAAGTTAAGACCAAGTTAACATAAGCATTACATTTATCAGCAGCTTATGACTTATTATAGTGCATCAACGTCCGAAAAAAAAAAAAAAAAATTCATTAATTTCATTTAAATAGACAAGTAAGTTAAGGCCAAGTTAACATAAGCAAATAATAGAGTCCTATCAAAAACATAAACAACTTTTTGTATTTAGATAACAAAAGTAGGGTTTTAAGTGAAGAATACCTACATATATTTATTATTAGAAATTTTTAGTACTAGGACTAAAGGTTTTTCTGAAGCTTTATTAGTTAGAATTTCTTCAGGAACTTATTTCTCAATTTGTAATGATAATAGGTATTTATACAATGATTAGAAAGTTAAAAAAAAAAACAAATTACTATTGTGATCAATGATTTTGCTAAGTTAGGAGGGTGTACTGGAGTTCAAAGCCCCTTTTCCATGTTTACCCTATTAATTTAAAAATGTTCTCCACAGATGGCCGCGTGGAGGTTTCCCGCGAGGGCAAATACCTCTCGACCCTTTCGGGGGCGAAGGTCCTTGGCGAGCTGGCGATCCTGTACAACTGCCAGCGGACGGCGACCATCACCGCGATCACCGAGTGCAACCTGTGGGCCATCGAGCGGCAGTGCTTCCAGACCATCATGATGCGAACGGGTCTCATCCGACAGGCGGAGTACAGCGACTTCCTCAAGAGGTGAGTAGCCAGGCTTTCCTTTTTGGCCGCCCCGCAGACCAGACTTCCCCATTGCCAATCGGCCATTTAATGTGCATTTTAATGAGCCCCTGAGCCTGTGGCGATGGCGAGATGTTGCCGACTGGTTATTTGCAATTTTGGGCTTAATTAATGTTCATTTGCACTTAATTATATCAATTCCGCAGAGCAAATCGTGTATGGCCATTATAATGCCAAATGTAAAAATCGCTTAGCTTAAGGATTTTTTTTTCTGTTTCCCCTGGTTGATTTGTGTTTTAAATCGTGCAAGGTTTTTTCGAATAAAGTAAGGTAACTTTCTCCGCCGGCCCCATCGACTTCGGCATCTCTTCAGATCCAATGCATCATTATGGCCATCTCGTCATCGTCATGGTCATGGGCGGCCATATGACGTGCAATGGCTTGGCTCAAACAGAAAACTCAAACTGAAAACTCACTACAACTGCGGCCAACGAACGCAAAGAAATTTCTTTTCAAATGGCCATGGCAACCAGTTTTTGGCCAAGTCTATGCAGTCGGCAGCTTCCAGTCAGTCCCACTTCCATCTCCACCAACTGCTCCTCCCCAGAGTGACCGGCAGATTAATCGCGTTTAATTGGTCGTCCGTAAAAACTGCTAAAAACCATAATTGAGGCCTCGACCATGTACTCGTTGCCTATTCCAGATTCGAGAAGTAGCGGAAAAAGCGGATGGAAAATGAAAGTGCAATGGGCTGATGGCGATGATGATAGATTCAGATACAGATACGGCCAGCTGCAACTGCAACTGCAACTGCAACTATAGATTCAAGATACATGTGTGCACCATTCACTAAAAAAATGATAGCCAGCGGGAAAAATAGAATAGGGAGGAGTTGAGGTTCGATTATCTTGGTTTACAGTCGAAGAAAATGGTACATGAATTTAAGAAAAAAATCTAATTTAATTATATTTAGGAATCAAGCGGAAAAGGGTTGGCTATTCCTTGAAATCATACTATTTGTTTCTTATAATCTCGTATGCCCTAAAATTTCTATTGTAAACTCCTTCTTAATTTCTGATTATTAAGAAATTTAGTTCAGTGTACAGATAAAAGATATATGAGGTACAGGTTTGCTATTCCTTGAAATCATAATAATTCTTTCGTATAATCTCGTATACCCTAAAATCTCTATTGTAAACTCCTTCTTAATTTCCGATTATTTAGAAATTTAGTCAAGTGTACAGATAAAAGATATGTGAGGTGCAGAGGGAAAAACACAATGGTAGGAGTCCAGGTGCGACTTTCAGCGACGGCTTGAAGATCGATGTAGGTCAGCAATAGATTCCCATTACTGTGGAATTTTCTTATCTAGATCGAACTGGGCTGGGCCACTAATTATACCACTTTCTTTGGCCTGCAGTGGCGATTATCTCGAATGAAACTTACAATTTTTGGTTTTCTTATCTTCCGCCAGTGTGCCGATCTTCAAAGACCTGGCGGATGACACGCTCATCAAGATCTCCGATGTCTTGGAGGAGACACACTACCAGCGAGGCGACTACATTGTGCGCCAGGGCGCCAGAGGTGATACCTTCTTCATCATTTCAAAGGGCAAAGTGCGGGTGACGATCAAACAGCAGGACACGCAGGAGGAGAAGTTCATCCGGATGCTGGGCAAGGGCGATTTCTTTGGAGAGAAGGCACTCCAGGGGTGAGTTATACATTTCGAAGCTGAGTTTTATTCCAAAGCTAATTAAATTACTATTTGTATAGCGATGATCTGCGCACGGCGAATATTATTTGCGAATCCGCCGATGGCGTCAGTTGTCTGGTCATCGATCGCGAGACCTTCAATCAGTTGATTTCCAATCTGGACGAGATCAAGCATCGCTACGACGACGAGGGAGCCATGGAGCGCAGAAAGTAAGCGTATAATTAAAAACAACACACGAATCAAGATTAGCAATGAGGAATTGAAACAACCTAATGAAGGTCAATGAACTAGCTCCAAATCAAAAAATCTATTTACATGTTGGGATGTATAATTATTTGATAGTCAAGTGAAGCAATACAAAATTACCACATTTATTTTGACTTTAAGTAGTAGCTGCTACACAAATCTTCAATTAGGGTTTTAAATCCCTAATTGAAATTGTTTTTTAATTGAAATGTTAGTTTAATTGAATAATTAAGTATTTTCAAGTCTTAAAGACGACATAATTGACCTTTATAAATGTTAATATTGATTTTGCAAAAAAAGCTTCAATGTCGAACTTAATACTTTGTATATTGACTAGACGAAACTCTTCTTGATTAGCATTTATTTATCCACTAATAATCGCACTGCTCTTACAGGATCAACGAGGAATTCCGGGACATCAACCTCACGGATCTGCGTGTTATTGCCACTTTGGGAGTGGGCGGTTTCGGTCGCGTGGAGCTGGTCCAAACTAATGGAGATGGCTCCAGGTCCTTTGCCCTCAAGCAGATGAAAAAGTCACAGATCGTGGAGACGCGACAACAGCAGCATATCATGTCCGAAAAGGAGATCATGGGCGAGGCCAACTGCCAGTTCATCGTGAAGCTGTTCAAGACCTTCAAGGACAAGAAGTACCTGTACATGCTGATGGAGAGTTGTCTGGGCGGAGAACTCTGGACGATTCTGCGGGACAAGGGCAACTTCGACGACAGCACCACCCGCTTCTACACGGCGTGTGTGGTGGAGGCCTTTGATTACCTGCACTCGCGGAATATCATCTACCGGGATCTGAAGCCGGAGAACCTGCTGCTCAACGAACGAGGATATGTGAAGCTGGTGGACTTTGGCTTTGCCAAGAAGCTGCAGACGGGCAGGAAGACCTGGACTTTCTGCGGCACACCGGAGTACGTGGCTCCGGAGGTGATCCTCAACCGGGGTCACGACATCAGTGCGGATTACTGGTCGCTGGGAGTGCTCATGTTCGAGCTGCTAACGGGTGAGTGAGGGGAAGATTTAATTGATTGATAATCTCTAATTGAGTTACGTTTTACATTTATAGGTACCCCTCCGTTCACGGGCTCGGATCCAATGCGCACCTACAACATTATACTTAAGGGCATCGATGCCATTGAATTCCCCAGAAATATCACGCGCAATGCCAGCAACCTGATAAAGAAACTGTGTAGGGATAATCCCGCCGAGCGTTTGGGCTACCAGCGTGGGGGAATTAGCGAGATTCAGAAGCACAAGTAAGATCACCTCTTCAAGTGTTTAATGCCCATACTAATTTGTTAATCCCGCTTAGATGGTTCGATGGCTTCTACTGGTGGGGTCTTCAGAACTGCACCCTGGAACCGCCCATTAAGCCCGCCGTAAAGAGCGTGGTGGACACAACAAACTTTGATGATTATCCCCCCGATCCAGAGGGTCCTCCACCAGACGATGTCACGGGATGGGACAAGGACTTCTAGGCGGGAGTCAGGTCTCGTTTCCTAGACGATGCTCTCTAAACGCTTCTGCTACAGAATACCGAAGGAGATGGAAACAAAGGAGGAGAAATTGATCTTAAGTGCGCCATATGTACGCCAAAGCCAACAGCAACAGTCAGCAGCTCGCATCGAAAAGCTGCCCAAAACTAAGAAACGTAGCAGTCGCAAGGCCAAGGGCCGACACAAAAGCACAATCATCCATCGTCTTAGCCCTTTTAGATTTATAGATACGTCTGCGTGATGTTATTCCCATGATGTGCAACGCAATGAATTTATTAACGAGTTTATAACTATTATTTTGTAATGAGGATATGTGTCTAGTTCGTTTGAAATTGATGTAAATTGTAAGTAGGTCTTTGACTCTGGTTCAGAGCTCTGTTAGCCATGTGCATTGTATAAATTCTTTTTATTTGTATCTATTAAATATTATTAACATAATTATTAAATATCATTGTTAAAGTATCAAAGCACTTACGAAAATGCATACAAATCGGGTTGCCTTATAGTCTGTAAGAACATTTTAAAGCAACATCTGACCAAGATCTTCCGTCATACCCACTAAAAACATTTGTTAAATTTATAACTAGCCTCTCTTCTATATTTCATTAGTCTTAGCGATCATGTCTATTATTTGTACGAATAATATGCCTTTTAATTGGATTTTTTAAGTAACTCAGTTAGATATTGAATAAACAAATTATTGCTATGAATTCTGCGGCTGATATTGTATATATTTTTTGGTATATATTGTAATAGATATTGTAATATTACTACGTCATTCAAAGCACACTTTGCAATTTATTTAAGTGCAAAAAGAAATGAACAATGTGTAACACCATGTAAAAGCAGTCCACTCAAATTGACCTTATCCAAGGTACTTCCTATGTTTGCGATTCTCTCTTGCACACGTTTTCACTCGAGTGCACTGCACTAAAGAGTGCGGTGGAAAATATGCAATAAAAAGAGGAAACGCTAAAATGAAAACGAAGTTGGCCAAAAACAAAACTCAACTACGTGCCAAACGGAAGAAGAACCGAATCGTCAGACAGGGAAAGCTGAGAAGAATCTGTCAAATTGCAAGTCAAATTAACTGAGAACATTCTGTGCCCGACGTTAGTGCAGATCGCAACGGAAAACTGAAGCTCCATTTGTAAAAAACGAAAGTCTAACTGGAAGATACAGTGGATAAACATTCCGGAATTTTTACGGCCTGTATATATTTATGAATTAATCAGAATGGCCTTGACTTCGACCTGGAGTCAACTTTGGCTAGTACTGCTCTTGGTCGTGGGCCTCTCGCTGGGTTTACCGAGCTTGGAAAATCATACGCAAGATCAAATCGAACAGGTGATAGGTGAGCTATATGAAATCAAAGAGAAAACATATTTTTAATTGGTTTAAAAATCATGATACGCGGCACTCCGGCAAGTTAGAATTAAAAACATCTTGGGGAATTAAAAATATTTATTTTTATTCAAAAATTTGATTTGTATTCTATGTAAAACTTAACAACTGAATCTCATTTTATTACTTTTCCAGCTTGCAGACAGCCCAAGGCACCTGGTTTGTGCCGAGGACGCCAATTGCGATATGCCTACAACAAAAAGACCGGAAATTGTGAGAGCTTCTACTACACGGGCTGTGCCTCCACTGAGAATAACTTCCTGACCTTCGAGGAGTGTCGCAGGGACTGCATGCAACGCCTGCGCTACTGAAATCCTCTTAAGCTATGCCTAATATATATTTAATGTTACAAAAATTGTCAAGTAATTTGGTAGACTAAGATCTCTTTGGTTTTCTGCCAAGTTTCTGTTTGGCAGACGTAGATGGGAATCTTCTGCAAACGTAGCTTAAGGTAATGATCAGAAGAATTGCAGGGATCAAAATCAGGGCTACACTATCCAGTGAATGGTAGATAAATCCATTAAGTTCTATGCCTGGGGATTGGAGAAGTTCGGCAGAAACTAATCCATGTTGGATCACATGTTCCACCGACCAAATGGCCGATTCCAGAGGAGTATTCTGGCGTTGATTAAAGATCTTTGAGATCTGAAGAGATCGTTGGGAGTAACTATAACAAGAAAATATAATTTTAAGTGCTTTCTTTTTAAAAAAGTATTTTAAATCTACCTTTCTTTACTCAGCTCAGTGAAAGCTTTCCTTAGGTTTGGTTGGTTGATATCTTCATAGTCCAACTTTAGTCCCATTCCTCGATTTTGTACAGAAAATGCGTTTAGGAATTGATCTCCGTAAATTGGAGTGACTAGCATGGGTTTGCCGCAATGAACCGATTCCGTGGTTCCAAGTAAGCCGCCATGGGCCCAAAACAACTTCACTTTGGGGTGACCTAAAATAGAGTTGAGTTTGAAAGTTACAAATACGAATGGCCCTAATCCGGTTTTGATACTATTTTAACTGGTTTTTTGTTTACAATATATAAACCGGGTTATAGAAGATTACTCACAAAGAAGAGCTAGTTGAGGAGCCCATTTCACAAAAAGAAATTTGGATGAATCTGTTTTTGGAGTCTCATCTGCCTCCCATTTCCAAATGACTCTTAGGGGCTGATCTTTTAGAACTTCCAATATAGCTGTTAGTTTATCTTCATCGATGCTTGAAGCCCGAACCATGGAGCCCCAGCTTATAAAGATAACTCCTTCGCTTGATTGACTGAGGAAATTAGTGATATTCTCTGGTAATTCCTTTTCCGCCTTGGGAGTGATATGCACCCCTCCCACTTCCACGAACTGCAGTGATTGGGGGCGACTTCCCATCAAGGAGTAGTGTTGGTTTCCGAAAATAAAAGCTGTTTGGGTGCGAGCCACTTCCTCTACGTCTATTTCCACTCCAAGATACTTTCGTATTAGTTCGTTGTCAGCCGCATTTGAGTGGTATTTGTAGAGGAACTTTAATAACTTGGCTTGAATAAAGTTAAGTAAGCGTTCATGCCATTTCAGTTGCCCGGCAAAGCCCACAAATTCTGATTGTATAAAGGCAGGTGTATCTGGCAGATCGATGCGATCGTAGTAGTAGGGCATCAGTGCACACGTACTCAACCCGATGATTGGAAGATTCATTAACTTGGCCAAGGCCAGTTGGCAATCTGAGTTGAAGTACTCAGTGAGTAGGAGATCGTAGGGCTTAACTTGGTGTCTTTCGATAACCCTTTCTATGTGTCCACTGGCGAAGAGGTGCTCACACGTCTCCTGACCCTCATCATGCAGCGCTATATATTCCCGGAAGAGTACTCCCAGGGATCGGGTGGGAGTATTCTCCGTGAGGGGAACCAAATTGATGGTAGTGCTCGACTGATCCTCACCAGGCGCCGAGATCAGCAGTTCCTCGTAGTTGGGAAAGCCTTGCGCTTGGGGATTCTTCACATACGAGATCACAGTGATGTCATGTCCACGATTGGCCAACTCATTCAGTATCGGCATCACCACTTTGAAATGACTGAAACCAAAGTGCGGATAAACGGCCAGAACATTTCCACCCAATATCGGCGTGGGAATCCCCAGAAGCCATAGAAATCCAATTAACACTCCGCTGCTCACCCACGTCGTCATCGTTCTGTACTTTTCCACCGAATGAATCGGTTACCCAATGTTCGGATCCGATAACCTTATCTGCCATTGTTCAGTGTTATTCCAAAAGTTATGGTAATTCAAAGCGTTTGTTGTGGTTTCTGATTGGAGAGTGCAGTTCCTGCACAATGCATCTGCTCGGCATCCCATGGAATATTCCAACTGGAACTGCTATCGATAGCAATATATCGATGGGTAAGCAAAAATAAGAGTTAGCATTGCGGCAGAATTAAAAAGGTGACTTAGTCGCCGTGGATAAATCAAAAGTTTTCAATATTCTTTTTTTCATTTGGTGGCTCTTGTTATTAAATCACAAATGTAATAAAAACGTTCTTAAAACCATCTTATTTATGTCAATCAATTTATTCCCAGTCTAAAAGAGAAAAGCTTCCCGTGGTTTTTCTGTTGCACAGTTTTGGGATGACCAAAATTTGTTTGTTTTTTTTCTTTATTTACTTTGCTATAATAAATTTGAACATTCGGGAAAAAACCAAAACAAAACGAGAAAAAAATCTTACTCTGGAAATCAGGTGTTCTACTTGTAGTTATACCGAACCATAAGAGATGGACTCGTCTAACTATTAACTTAGTCAAAAAATATTCAAACTTATTGGAAGACCCCGTCAAAAATGGAAAGGTATTTTTTTCAAAAACACCCTTTTCGTTAACCATTGTAAAATAAGCGATGCACGGCCTTTCGAGTTGATTTGGAAAACTAACATTTTTTGCCAACAGAGGGCCCAAAAAAGTATGCAACGTTTTTTAAAGACACTTTTAGGGCCTCGGCAGCCATTACTCGCGTTGCCAACCAAGGCCATCAGAAACTGCTGCGCTCAAAAGTATGCTATGAAATGCGTAACTTACTGCCTTCACTTATAAGCCATTTGATTCAAGTAATAATTTATTTACAAATTTAAATTTATTATCTTTATAATTTATTGATCGTTTTAGAAGTTTCCTGGGAAGTAAATTTTAAACAAAAAATCACATACACTACAATTAATTTACTTATAAAATTTATTCGTTTTGTTATAACTTGGCTAAAATAAATTTTGACCCAGGTTTTCTAAAAAATACATTTTTGTTGCATTGAAGCAATTTTTAAATGGTGTTGATTGTTATGATTTTAAATACAATATTTTGTACATTGTTTTGCACAGAATACATAAAAAAATGCATTCAGCTTAAATTCGTAAAGAGTTTAGAATAAAACAATCATAAATTGAATTGATCTTCAGTTAAACCCTTTTAATTAAGCGTGTATCGAAAATCATAATTAACTGTCACTAATATTCCTAATTTAACTAACCATTTTGAAATCAGTCAAGTGTTAACTTGAGTCAACTGTCTCGGCTTCGATTGCAAAAGGGCCTCAAGATATTTGACTGGACAATTGAATTGCGTTGGCGATGCGGAAACACGCCCTCAAAACACAACGATAATGGACAGTAGTAAGCGTTAATTGAACCGCAAGCCATGTGGAGCGATAATAAATGCAATTGCCAGTCGAAATGCAGCAAAGGATCCAAAGAATAGTCGCCCAGAGACACAGAAACAGTTACAGATACAGATACAGATACAGATACAGAAACAGTTACAGATACAGATACATTTGGCAGCTGCTGCAGCTGGCTGTCTGTCAAGTGCACTTTGCACTTTGAGCTGCGGTCGTCGGTGGCTGGTTTTTGGATTTGGATTCGACTTTGGGTTTAGGTTTGGGTTTGGCCATTGGGTTCTATCGCTGGTTTTGGCCGGGTCCGTCTGACATGCTCGCCAGATTAGTGGCCGTAATTTGAAGTGCCTGGCCCTGCCCAGAAATGCACTTAGAGAAATGTACTAATAAAATATAGAGGCAATACCAAATAGTAAACAATAAATTGAAGTGTTTTAAACCTGTTTAGAAAAAAACAAATTTTTTTAAAAATTTTATAAGCAAAAAACATATATCCAAAACCTATTTTTTGTAATATTATTTATTTGTAAACATGGAACCCGTACAATCTTTAAGTACCTTAACAATGTAGTTCTGTATATGAATTTTAACCAAACGTCATGCCTTCAACAAAAGGACTTTCTTGAATATCATATTTAGTAAACCAAAAATTTAAGTTTTTTAAACTTGTTTAGAAGGAAACCAATTTTTTTTTTAATTTTGTAAACAAAAAACATGTATCCAAAACCTATTCAAATCAATTTCCAAGTGCGCTGCATTTGGGGACGAAAGACGAATGTGCCTTTAGCATTAGCTGCATTCGATGATGGCTCGTTAGGAAATTGGATTGTGGGTGCTGGGTGGTTGGGCAGTTGTCTTTTCGAGTGGCTCCACTCAATCTAATGGCAGTGGGCGTTGTATCGACCCACTTCCCAGGCCCTGGCGATGCCGATTGGCTCTGGGCGCAACAATGTCTCACACTCGATAGCAGCCAGTTAACGCTAAGTGTTTTCTCGGTAAGTGTTCCTCTTTTTTTCTCGATAAAAATTGTGTAAAATTCCAGCGCAAGCAACAGTATTTGAGCAAATTGTATTTCGACAAAAAGGGGGGCAATTAAAAACGAACATTCCGGGCGATAAAGTAGGTGCCCATGGGACCAATTATATTTCAACGGAGTGGTTCTGGCAGCTCGCCTGATTCTGGTGGCTGTGAGTGGCTTCGATCGGTAGTTTCGGTGCGACTTGACGCCCCCATTATAAGCCCAGATTGCTGATATTGCGTCCAACGGGTTGAGCTCTGCCGTATGCTAATGTTTCTGGTTCTGTTTCAGTTGGAAAATAGGCTCTGTTCGGGAATCTGGGCAATATCACGGGTCAAATACACATGGGAACGCCCCGCAAAGCCAGGCACTTCTGGTTTTCGGTTATCGCGTTTCAATGGATCGCCTGGTTCCCAAGTCGAGTGAAAAGTGGCTGTTTTTCAGTCCCCAAAGACTTTGTTTAGTGATTTTTACAATCGTTTTAACAGCCTTCAAATAATTTCTTCCAATCTAGTTTAATCTTTGATTTTAATATTTGATGGTTTTTGTTAAAGAAAACTATTGTTAGGTGCACTTTTCGGACATCTTGGGAATCAATTTTGAAATAGAATTTAAAGTAAGGACTTCTGAAGATTTTTAACAATATTACCTTAATTATGTACTTACTATCTGTATTTAGCTAGGTTATGATTATGTTTTAACTTTTAAATATTCTTCATAAATTACCTATTTCCCTCAAAAGTAAATATGAATTTTCCTTTTCGTAAGTAACAAAAACAGTTAATTTATTGCTATTCAGAAACCAGCTGACGTCAGAATCTTCCCCCGATGCTGTATATTTCCCCCCAAATTGTTAATTTCCGATCCAAGTCAACGTTTTTGTGACGCAATTCAGAAAACACACGCCCACATTGTTCGACTTTAATGACCGGCTATTTGGAGCGAGGTCCGAGGTCCTTTTTATGTGGCCCTCTCCGCAGGACTTAATTAGAGCGCTGTTTGCACAGATTTCAGAATTTCAGGATTTCGCAGTTATGATCCAATTTGGTTCGTTTAAGGACACACGCCCGGCTCATTTGTTTGCCCATTTGTCTGGCTGTTTACTTCGATTGTCGCCTGAGCATCGATGGCCGGGATTAGTAGGCAATCAAAGGAGGACACAGGACATGGTGGAACACATCGCAGGACATGTGTGCCCAGCGGGCGTCGTTCAGCAGACAGCTGCCAAGGACTGCGATTGGGAGCAGGACCTACTGGGGTCCAACAGTGATCCAATTAAGATCCGGTCAAAGGCAAACAACACACTGTAAGAAAATACAAAAAAAATAAAAAAATAGTAGTTTATATTTATGTATTGATTTATACTGAAAGTAGGCATTTTATAGAAGTAGAATTGGTATTTTTGCCCTTTGATTGTATAAAAAGGAGATTCTTGATAAGCAGTCTTGATATTCCAAAGAAATTACATAGATAAGTATATACCATAAACATACATTTAATATTCCTGATGTTAATAGCAACTTTAATAAATAAAATAATGTCAGACTTAGTTAAATAAATATACAAAATAAATGAAAATGTGAAAATACATTGGAATATGTTCAGAAATAAATAGCAATGTGTGTTTAAATTCAATTTCGTTTTGTCCTTATATTTTGTGCATAACAAACCAAAGTGTATTGTATCATATTTATGATTTTCAGACCACTCATTGTTTTTCCCAGTGCATACCTTTCCCTGGCAACTGGTCGAACTCGTGCCTCCGGACAATGACGGGTAGCTATCTGGGTAGCTATCTGGGCTGAGGAACTGAGGAGGACTGACAGCAGATAACTAGCCAATCTCGAGTCCGAAATGCAGTTGCAGTGGCGGTCACTTGGAGCTGCAGTTTCCTGTCCCCCGTCGAGTGCCGAATACCGAACACCAAACACCGAATACCCAATGCAGAATGGCGAATGCCAAGGGGCGCATTAAGGTGAACTGCACGAGCTACTTGAATTGGGCTGGGTTTTCGGCCTGGATCCCCACTTGTGGGTGCCACTCGAGGGTTCCAGCTGATATAAGCTGCTCCACGGACAGACAACCATCGATTGCTTATCGGTGGGTTTGACTTGAAGAAGCTCTTCTGGTCGGGAGCTTAGCGGCAACAAACATGCAGACGGGAGCTTAACTGCAACTTGTCGCACTTCTCGAGCACTGCGATTGCAGTTGATAAGCAATCATTTGAATAGGCTCTGAAAAGAGCTCTCTAATCAAAGTTATGCACTGAAAGATTGTGAAAATCAATCGCATATTGATAGATAGAGAGATAGTGGTAATCTACAAGAGGGTTTGACGTGCATTTCATATTTTGAATATGGCTACTAAGATAACTATTAAATGAGTCATTAATAAATAATAATTAAATGCCTTTAAATTATAAAGATAAATAAGACTGAATGAAAAGTTTAGGTCCTTAGATGCAAAAAAAAGTTATTTCTTTGGCTGTTCGTATTATTTTAGTTAAGTTAGAACCAATTTATAGCAAAAAATCCGGAAAAAATCAACTTGATTTTCGGTTTTTTAATCAAAATCCTGGGAAATAATGGTCAGATCTTGGAATGTCATACCTCGTTGAATTCGTTACAAAATTTCCAATCCAATGGTATTCTCAGCTAAAAAATTTAATTTTGGCCCAAAATTCGGAAAAAATCAAGTGTTACCCCTTTTAAAAAAATTCGAAAATGGGTCAAAAAGTAAATTTTTTCAAAACAGCCTGAATTTGATTGTATATGTTCTCAGCTGCACAAAACAGTAATTTTCTTGGCTGTGAGTCTTATTTTGGCAAAGTTTCAACCAAAAACCCTTAAAAAATGTGTGTTTAAATGGCAAAAAACGAAAACCATCAGAACAATTTTTCGGTTTTTTGATCAAAACCCTTGGAAATAATGATCAGATCTTGGAATGTCATACCTCGTTGAATTCGTTGCAAAATTTCCAATCCATTGGTATTCTCAGCTAAAAAATTTTATTTTGGCCCAAAATTCGGAAAAAATCAAGTGTTACCCCTTATGAAAATTTCGAAAATCGGTCAAAAATTATTTTTTTTTTAAATAGCCTGGAATTGATTTTATAGGCTCTTGGCTGAGCAAAAAAGTCGTTGATTTGATTGCGCGTTTTATTTTTGCTAAGTTACAACAAAAAAACGCTTGGAAGATTATACCCACTTAGTTAAATTCGTCTAAAATACAATTATGTTCTTTTAAAACTAATGATTATTAAAAGCATGCAAAGCGTCTGGCACTTTTACATATTGCTATTTAATGATATGGATACTATAATTATTTTCAAAGCAAAACGGTTTAAATATACACAGAAATATTAAGTCATTTTATATTTTAATCCCCAGATTCAGCTTGAGATAAAATAAAATTGCTGAAACTGTCTATATGAAGCTTACTGTTCTTGTTTGTATATATGATACAAGTGATTATTTTAATGTATTGATTATTTTATTTATCGTGTGTACAATTTAATTTCTATAAAACTTTTCCTGGCCATTTACTTGGCCCTTTTGACAAGGCCACTTCCACTACCATTTTTATTTCGGTGGCCGCTTGGCAAGTGTTAAACGAACTTGATTCGTGCGCCGAAGATTCGAGGGAATCGACAATGGGATGGGTCGGCCAGCATTTGTTTGTTCATTACTTGATTCCGAATGTCGAATGCCGAATTCCGGATTCCGGGCGTACGCCTCTAAAAAGGAAGTCCAAAATCGCCGGCGAAGGGCGTGCGCGCAGTGTAAACAAATGGAGAGGTGCGCACGCGCAATCGACGAGTTTAGTTTTTGGGACTGAGGGGAAATGGCCGAAAGGGAAGTTGGCACTCGGCATGTTTTACACGTGAATTACGATGACAAAAAGGCCAATAAAACAGGCAAACAGGCAGCGGCCAAGTGAAGGTGAAGCTGTAGCCGTAGCTGTTGCTGAAAAAGCAGAAGTTTGTCCTTCTGCCAGTTACAATATCTCATAGTTTGCGTATCTGTATCTGCGCCTTCACCACGCGACGCGTTTTATGGCTTTTGTGCGCATTCGTGGAAACTATTCAATTGATTCGAAATTGCTGCAATATAAACGCAGTGCTGCCGATCGGATATCTCCGGGATCGTAGGTAGGCCCAGTCCAGTCCAGCCCATAAAGCCATCTTTTCGGGATGTGCATATATATATAGTATATAGTGTTTTTATTCTTTCAGGGACGCGCGTGTGTTTTTGGGCCGGGGTATGGAAAGTGTGGCGAAATGCCTGGCAATTTGTTTACGGCCGGGGACAAAAGTCAGCCGAAGGTTGAGAAATCGAAGACCCAATGATGTTGCAATTATTGAACCTTCTGTATTTTCAAATTTCCATCATTAATAACACAGGCGGGGACCAAGGTGAAACATGGTTTCAGTTCGGCTCGGATCGTATCGTATAGTATCGCATTGGACGACTTGCTGTGACCATTAGCGAGTTTCGGCGGAATACGCGTGAATATCTCTGCTGAGGCCGTGGGCTCTAACAAAGCGCGACTCGGGCGCATCAATTGAAGGTGAGGGAGGGAAATTTTTAGGAATGCCAGAGGAAACGCCGCAGGTAACCCTCCTTCATCCGCACCCATGGAACTCCGTGAAACCCCTGGAACCCCGCGACTCAACTTGAGCATTAACGGTCCCAGCGAGGAGCCGGTGCTAGCATAAAGATCACCCATAATTATTCATCTTGGGTGGGGTTCCATTTCGCTTCATTTCGTTTCCTTGCGAAGACGTGAAAAACTGTAGAAACCGAAGCGCAGGATATTCGCCTTGGGACCGCTCACTGTGTTTGTCAACGCAGATGCTAATCACAGCATTAGTCGCAGAGATTCCACTTCAGAGGTCGGATTGCTCGGCATTCGATATGCCAGTTCCGAAACCCAAACTCTGATGGTTGGGCTAACCTCGGTTCCCCAGCGGCGTCTCAAGGTCGCTGGCGTATAATTGCAATGGGATGGATGGATTCGGATGGCCAGTGCTTCGGATGAAGTTGTCCCCGTGTATTTGGCAAACAGATAATTATTTGTAACTAGTTAGCAGCAGGATAACCTGCAGGATAACCTGCTGGATACAACCTGCAGGATCCAGGATGCGTGTGGTCCAAGGTGACGGAGCGGGCACTCTGGGGTTAACCGATTAATTCGATTGGTTCGGTCACTCAATGTAGTGATTAGCAGGGGAAGACTCCAATTAAGACATTAAATTAATGAGGAATCTCCTTTAAGGGGTGAATTCAAGGTTTAGAATTAATGCAACTAACAAACGAATTTCATTTTATGCTTTAAGTTAATTTAAAGAAAGTATTTTAATAATGAAAATATGTGAAAAATATTATAAATAATTTAAGGACGAACTTTCATAAATTGAAAGACCATTTGCCACCAAAATAAGTTCGAGTTACAGAGACTTCGAGGCTTATAACTGAACTTACCTGTATTAATATAATACTTTCTATTACCAGTATTTATTATGAAAATGTACTTACATCTTTATTTCAGTATACCCCAGATATCGTTCAATAAAAGCATGTTAAATATGTAATCATATTCGAATGAAAAGATAGATAATACCTTAATAGTTTTCTAAACGACCAAATGGATAGACACACTCGAACCCGTACTTTTCCTGTAAAGATACATTTTGTACTTAAGTTTTTTTTATGATCCCGACTGGCACTCCCGGGAATCGATGACTGCGATATCTGAAACTTCCCTCGCCGACTTTAGTGGCATCGTTGTTGTGTAACAACCACAAGAGTGCATAACATGGCTCCTTTCGCAGGCCTGTCAAAACGAAACCAAACAAAACTCGACTGATAAGCGGACTTGGAATTTTTTAAGGAGTGTGGTTCGGTAGTGGGTTAAGACCATAGCTGGAACTCCACGGGCAGCCACTTGAGTGGTGCAACTATTTACTACCGTGCCAGAGGAGTCTACAGATTCCCCGAAACGGGCATTAGACTTAAGTAGTCGTAAAAATGCAACTGCAAAACCAGGCAATCACTGCCCCTCCCCCCGAAAAAAACTACTCACTTGAGATGCAAATGGAAATGCGATTATGGACCACACACACACACTCTTAAGATTTGACCAATAATTTTCAAATACTTAGTTGGAAATGGAAGCACTTTTGCGCTGTGCCCAAAAGTCTATGCCAAGTGAATGCCATGTCGACAATTAGTCTCGAGGAAAATGTAAACAAACTTTGGGGGAGTGAGGAGTTTTCAGAAATTGAAATTCCGCATCGGGTTACGAACTGGAGATCTGCTTTCTCCGCTACAGATCACTGGGAATATCTGGTGATTTACGGATAGCGCCGCACTGTAAACACAGCTCTAATAGCCGGATCGAAATAACCGACATTGCATGTAATCGGAGCAAACAAACACTTGACACTCCCGCAAGTGGCGCTGAAGGATCGGGATCGGGATCGGGATCCTCTAGGATCTAGGATCTACAATCCTGCATCTGGACCTTGGTTTTTTGTGGGTCGCACATGTTTTGGCATCATAAATCACGTAATGTCATGGACTCGACCTTTCGTGTCGTTCTAAACGCATTTTCACACTTTTCGTCGCCCCGTAATTTGAATACTTTACGAGAGGTCTTCACTGGAAATCGTCGAAAAGCGAGAAGTGCGGCCCTTGGAGCATTATTAATTACACACTTGTCTTGAGTTACATGGCCAATGATGTGGGGCTGTATCAGTCACCATGATTATCTGTCAATGGGTGGTCATCAGCAGATCCCCAGATCAAAGGTCCACTATCGATCCCGCCCTTCATTAATACTCCGCGTAATTAGACGTGGCTCGAATCGAAAGCGTGAGCACTCTCCCCAGGTGTTTTTGGGCTAATTGAAAAGGTTATCCCAGTTGGCCCATTCAGGCCATTTCAATTAGTCCTCCGTGCTGGCACCCCAACTGATCCCCAGTTGATCTCTAGCAATTCCATTATTAATTAATCAAAGCATCGTTTCGAAAGGAAGACAAAGTCAAGCTGACTCTTAACCCTTGGTGGGCCATGGGGATGGATAGTCAAAATGTTTGCTTACAAAAAAGCAGGGTTTGTAATTGAAATAAATGAAATTTTACTGCCTTCAATTTTTCCTTATATTTTTTAGGCTATTAAACATCATAAAATAATACCATAATAATATTTGGTAAATTTTAACTTCAGTCGTTTTGGTTATACTTTAATCGTAGTACCTATTTTATAACTTAATTTAATTTAGCATTTTTATTTATACATATATTACTACATTTTACGTTGGTACATACAAAACAAAGTGAATAAATTTTATTAAAACCCCAATTCTCGTTTTCATTACAAAACCTAATGACACTTTTAACCCGTTGTCTGATATTTGTTAATATTTTGTCCAAATTCTAAAGTTCCAATCACCCAATCAACTCCCTCAATGGGTTAATTCCCGGCGCGCATTTTGATTGGCGGCTGGCGGTTTGCTTTGGGGCTGCCGACAGAGAGGCCATGAAAACGCAACCACCCAACCACCGAACCACTGAACCACCGAACCACCGGATAAGTTAGCCACCATCCACCGAGCCGTCCGCCATATTGCTAAATCACAAACGCAAATAAAGCACAAAAGGAAAATAAATGGAAAAGAAGAGGGAAACAGCCGGCGAAATATGAAAGTCGGCCGATGTTTATGACAAGCGCGGCGGCTAAAATCAAAGTCGCTGGCTGGTCTCCCGTCTCCCTCTCGCTCCCTCTCCCTCTCGCTCCCTCGCCCCATCTCCCTCGCTCCGCCGCCTGTGGGCCATCGTAAAGGTGTTGTCGCCCCTCGCGCCGTTTTTTATTATTAGATTTCTACCAACTCACTCTGTTTTTGCGACATTTTCGAGGCTCTTATCAAAATACGGGGTTGGCTCCGTTTATTACCATACGGCAAACAGCAACGCAATCATGGTGGGGCTAGGATGATACTGATACTGATACTAGTACTGATACTGATACCAGAGACCGTGACTGACGCCCGGATCGATAAGAAGTCCAGGGAATGAGGTGCTTTCAGGTAGCTCAGAAAGCGCCAGTATCGAAAGGGGAGGAGCCTCGGATTGAGTCACCATTTGGGAGGCTAGGAGGTGGGATAGTACATGGGGGATCCTCATACTCTATATATTTCACTCAGATGAATCACAGAAGTTTAATTAACCATCGTTTGCCAAAAAACTTAAGTTATATTTATTGAATATATATAAATAGTACATTCGTAGGGAAACCTCATACTCTATATTTCCCTTAGATGAATCACAAGAATCTCAAAAAATTAATTTATATTTTTAATATGTATATATACAGTACATAGGGAACCCTCATATTCTATATTTCATTCAGATCAAACATAAGATTATAATTTACTATCATGCGCTCAAAAAAATGTATATTTGAAATATATTACTTGTTTTCTATAACATATTCAAATATTTATTGCCAAATTAAAAGTTAGACAGTTAGACAATATTTCACTTCAATGCGTAATAACAATAATCTTATAAACAATACTTTTGAAACTATGTTGATTAAAAAGCATTGTTGCTCTTTTTTGAGATACAACTGACTTCAAGTGTGTTTAGTATATAAAAAGTTTTAATAAAAGGTATTTAGCAAAATAATATTTATTCTAATACCCTTTATATCTAACATATATAAAAAATCATTCAATTATAGGAAACCACTGGACTTTAACAAATCTTCTTTTAATTTAAATCCAATTTATAACTGAATGTTAAAAAAACATATTTCCTAGGTTCTAAAATATGAAATGCAATGCCACAAAGCACTTAAGTAATTTCATAAAATTTATGAATCGTTTTTCGTCGACAAATTTAGACTTCTTATAGCACCTTTCAGTCAATCATAACCTGAACCCTTTTCCCTTAGCCAAGCTTACCCTTCACGTCAAAGGATTAATCTAATTATTTTGGCAAATACAGCGCAATCCTTTCGGGGAGTTGCTCACCCAAAACCGAGCTCAACCGTAAACCCTTTGGATTCGCTACAGGAAATCGCAGGTTTGTTGTGGGGGAGTTGCCTAGCACTGCACTAATATGACCAGAGAAGTCAACTGCCCTCAGGATCAATCTAATTATTTTGCCAAATAAAGTGCAACCCTTCTGCGGACTAACCCTTCCTGGATTCGCCAGTCGACAAGGCCACACGGACACCCATCCCTCCCAAGATGCCCGTCCAAGTTCTCTAATCCTTGGGCTACTCCTTTTGTTCGCGCCATGGGCTTCCAGGTACGATGGTCGTGCGTATCTGCATCCTTCGTCGTCCTTTGGAAGGAGTAAAAGTGCGTCGCGCCCACCGCAATGCGAAGACAATGGCAGCGAAGCCAAAGTCCAGTTCAGGGTAACGTTTAGGGTTAGAATTCTGGGACCAAGAACCCGGTTTTACGACCCCATACCCCTACCGACAATCCCAAGACGGATTCGGCTACCTGGACACCTACCCGTACACACCCCTTTAATTACGCTAGTAAAGGGTACACCCCTTTTCGGCCAGCAGAGAGTTTTGGTTTTGGCCGCAGTGTCCTTGGGTTTACGATTCGCGGAGTCGCGGGCGTGACGCGTTTATGGTGTGTTTAGATACTTTTCGCAAGCAATTCAAATCGCAACAATGCCGCATGCACCCGTCCTTCGGCAGCCTTGACTTCTGCATATCCCTTCGTCCCGATGCCATATATATGTATATATTTACCTAATTATCATGCGAATCCCAAGGACTGCTGTGGAACAATTTCAGCGACTTTTTGGCGTTTTGCTAGGGAAATCGAGGCTGCGAATCGATGGTTGTTGCCCAGTTCGTTGGAAGCATTTCCAATAACTGAAATTGTTTTTTCCTTCACCTCATCGCAGTTACTATACACATGCCATGAAATTGCAAATTGCTTTTCAACGAAGCCTTGAACCGACGCTTTTGGCCCTCTTCCATCTTAACTTGAAGCCTGGGAAAATGGTGCTGCGTTTAAACCCATGTGAAGGAAAATTATACTAAATTGTTCCTAGAGATGGTTTTTTATTCGATAAAAAATGGCGCCTTAAAATCTGTACATTTAAGATTTAGCCACGAAAATCTATAAGGGATATTTTGAATTTAAGACCATATTTATACAATAATAAAACAAGTGCCTGATACAGAAAAAATACATATTTATATTTTGTATTATTATTATATCTTAAAATATATATAACACAAATATTTTTTTTAGAGATGGCATGGAAAATTCTTCTTCCAAAGAGTACTTCTTCGAATAAAGACAAAGGTCTAGGATAACTTCTTTCAGTAGCTTCAAGAAGTTCGATTCCTTAGAAAAAATTAAAGATTTCCCTGCAAGTGAAGGTCGTTGAATCAAGATTCCCAAAAAATATGCCTCTTTATTATCCATATTTTTTCCGCTCCTAACAAAAAGTGGTTTTAGTGGAAAAGCGAAACCTCTGGCATATGGCCCACTAAAAAGTCATTTAACAATTATTGCCTATGACTGCGACTATGACATTTCTGCTCTAAAAAATCTAATTTTATTCGTGGAAACACGAAAAAATACCATAAAATATGCATGGCCCAAAAAAAGCAGAGACAAAGAGAGCAAGCCAAAAAAAAAAAAGAAGAACATTGCTAAAAACCGGGTCAGAGTCAGAGTCAAAAACCAAGGGTCTTCTGCGAAGTGTCTTCGGGCGTTTTTATGATGCCAAAGAAGCGACTAAGTAAGTTGTCATTTTCGGTTTATGATGATTTTGTGATTTTTTGCTCTCGTTGTTATATTTTTTACGCTCTACATTTTTGTATTTCGATATTTTTTTTCGCCGACGAGGACCCCGGAAACAATGACAGGCTACTAATGTCGAGCAGTCCGAGAGTTTTATAGTTTTTTATGGCTTTATGGCCGAGCCAATGACTTCTTTATTGGTGCAGGTCCTTGGCCCGAAGTTCCAGGTCTTCCCAATTTTTTTTATGGCCATCTTTCCTTCCCTGCTCATCGCATCGGTTTCCGTTTCCGAGAGCCGGAGGATCTGCCTCGGTTTCCACATGCAAATACTGTGGGACATGTGTTTCCCGCGGCAGAGCTAATCCTTTTGGCCATGTGTTGACAAGAGCAACAACAATAATAGTAAGTAATAATATTAGTATCGACAACAAATGGATGGATATAGCAGGAAGTCAGCCAGTGCGATGCCATATATCATGTGCTGGGAAATATTCGGCCCGGGCCTTTCATGTGTCTCCACTCCACTCCGCTTGTGTTTATCTATTTATTTGCCTTTGTACACTTATGACATGATGTTAATTACCGCTCGCGACTCCAAAGGCAGGGAAAGGGTGGGCGGTGAGTTCGAGTCCGAGTCCGTCGCTTTGAAATGGAAAAGTTCGCCGCCTGTTTGTCAACTGTCAACAGCGGCGACAATTGCCAAACGCCGAGGTTAAAGCTGTCAGCGTCTGACAAACCGACGGCACATCCGATTTTGAAGCGGATCGAAAATCCGGGGCCAGCACACAGAATCCCATACCGACACACGCACTCTGGGAAAATCCTGCAGGACCTATTGATTCAGCCTGTTTGATCTTCGACTCTCTGCCGCTTGGGAAAGTTTATGCTAAATATTGGGTAAATATTTCTTAATTTAATCACCCAAAGTCAATCCTCCAAAGGACCGCTTGTGACGGAGTGTTTCGCAATGGGTTCTTTGAGTCCGGAGTCCTGAGTCCTGTGTCACGATCCGGGTAAAACCAATCAATGGGAATGTTTCTTGTTTTGCCAAGTTAAAGGATTAGCCGCAGATCCATTGCGGAAATGCTTCGCCAGCAAAGTCGACAAGTCAAAGTCATGGGAATGTACAGAATTCGGAAGCAGGATAATGGGATTTGTATTCATCTTGCTTTGGGAAAATTATAAAACATTTTTTAATGTGCGGAAAAACCAAACAGAAAATGGGATTTAATTCGGAAGCTGGAAAATTGCATGTGAAATGGTAAAATAAGTATTAATGAGGAAAATCCTTTAGAAAAGAGTATGCATTTAAAAACGAAACCAGCAGAAAGGATAATTATCGAATGCTGAAATATAAAAATATTTAATAATGCATAAAATGCAATAAATAAAACTTTTTAAACAAGTGAATTAATAACGGAATGATTGTATAGTTTCCAACTTATTATACGTTTTCATTAACAACAGTATTTTTCTCTTAATCATTTCTATTACTCTGCAAATCGTTGTTCTCATTTCACGTTTCCTTTAGTTGACTTTAAGAAAACTATCCATAAAGTGCACCTGCTTGCCTCCATTCAATTACAGCTTATTAAATAATTATCGACATGAGTTGCATGAAGCATTTCAAATGAGAACTCATTAAAGATGATTTGACAAGCCTGAGTCGCTATTCAGTTAGAAATGGTGAAAGTTCACAGCAGAGCAATTTTAAAACGAGAAACTTCTAACATTTAATTTCGGAACGGAATATTTTGCTAAGCTGTCAGTTATAAAAAACAATAACAAAAACAATGGCAAAACTGTTTATATATACAAAATTATTTATTATTTATTTTATTTATATATATTTTATATTTATATTTTACTTAAATATTAATGCTAAAATCTTTAACAGCCTTTAATGTATTTCAAGTAATTTTACGCTAATATTAATTTAAATGACTCAAGCTAAAAAACTTGTTTAAAACCAATCAATTATTTTTCCTACATAACTTACCATAAATTCCTTAAAATTCTTAATAAATTTCAGTCATTTCCAATTCAAAACTATTCCTCTAATTTACTGCACAAATTACATTAGCCATATTATCCTAATTTGCTGTAAAATATGTGCAGCATATCCTGCCGGAAACCCTTTTAAAAACCAATCAATTTTCGCTTCAAACAGCCATTTTCCACCCACTCAAAACTTTTATCGCCATCACTTTGAAGCGGCTAATTGAATTCCAGATTAAAGTGTAAACCAGAATGTGGGGGGCATAAAAAAAAAAACTGATTTGTATTGCAAATTAAAATTTAAGTGAAAACGAATCAGGCACAACACACAAACAGGGACAATAGATTACAATATCCTGGGGCGCAGACAGCACGACATTAAAAAGGCACGAGGACGAGGGCTGGCGGGGGGGAGGGAGTCGAGGTGGAGGTGGAGGTGGAAAGGACATGGCAGGACCTTCGTGCAGCTGCCCTGCTGATGGCACATGCGCCTGGGAGGGATGCGTCTCGGGATTGGGATGCGGGTTGCTCTGGAGCGATGGCTGCCTGCCAGCAGAAGCAGCAGCAGCAGCAACAGCAGTTGCTACAGCAGCAGCAACTACGGCAGCAACATCAGCAGAAGCAGCAGCAGCAGCAGCAGCAACACCAACAATATCGCAGGCTTGCGACCGTCAGGCCAACGGTTTCCGCTTGCTTACTGCCACGAACGGAAAGAGCCAGAGACACATCCACATTCACATCCACATCCACATCCACGAGATACAGACACTGGGTGCGAGGGCCAATCCGAGAGCAGCAGGTAGGCGTGGACGTATCTACCATTTCCAAATAACTTCAACCCCGCCACAGGCAGCTGCCGTTGGTCGCCGTTTGCCGTTTGCCACCCTCCTCCGCACTTCTCCGTCGGTTCAAAAACGGGTCGCCTCGCCGGCAGTTGCAGTCAGTTATTAACGAGCGCTACTCCCAACAGCAACATCGCTCAGCGACAGCAGCAACAGCAACAGCACGGCAGCAACACAAGTCACTCAAAGGGAGGAACAGAGACAGGAATACACACACACACACACACACACACACACACAACACACACTCCACTCGTTTTGCTTCGTTTCGATTCGATTTTCAACTGTTTGAGTCGGAGAGCGGCGAACGGCCAACGAATTCAGTTTGTGTCGAGACGTTGTCGGTGGCACGTCGCATCCAACAGAACGCTCATCTGACAGATACAAACCACATATAGATACGCAAGTGCTAAACCAAAGTGAACCGTGCAGTTCCCCAAAAAACAATACAAACAATATACCAAATAATTCAACAAGGGCCAAAAAATACAGGATAATGTCTTCCACATCGGCCTCGCCCATCAGCAACATAACCGTGGATGACGAGCTCAACTTAAGCAGAGAACAAGGTGGGTTCAAAACGAGTTAGGAGTAGGGAAATACCGACGGCTAAATGGATTATCAGCTTTTAAAGAAAAGAAAATATTAAGCAATCATATTAAAGTTAGCTTTTTGTTATAAATTCTCTACAAGAACATTTTAAAGTAAATATTTTATTATTATTTTAAACCGATTAAAGTAATCAGTAAACCATGCCAGCCTGATTTCTCAGTTAAAATTGCCTAAAATATATATCCTAACCATTGACTAACCATCCACCATTTTCTCTACTCCTTTTTAGACTTTGCTGAAGAGGATTTCATAGTGATCAAGGAGGAGCGCGAGACGAGTCTCTCCCCCATGCTGACGCCCCCGCACACGCCCACCGAGGAGCCCCTGCGGAGGGTGCATCCGGCGATCAGCGACGAGGCGGTGGCCACCCAATTGCACATGCGGCACATGGCCCACTACCAGCAGCAGCAACAGCAGCAGCAGCAGCAGCAACAACAGCAACAGCAGCAACATCGCCTGTGGCTGCAGATGCAACAGCAACATGCCGCACCGCAGCAATATCCAGTTTATCCCGCAGCCACCGCCGATCCCGTGGCAGTGCATCAGCAGTTGATGAGCCACTGGATCCGCAATGCAGCCATCTACCAGCAGCAGCAGCAGCAGCAACAGCAGCAGCAACATCCGCACCACCATCACGGCCATCCGCACCACCCGCACTCGCACTCGCACCCCCACCCACATCACGTGCGTCCCTACCCCGCCAGCCTCCACAATCTGCATGCCGCGGTAGTGGGTCGCCACTACGGACCCATGCCCACTCTGAAGCTGGGTGTTGCCGGTGGGGCAGGTGTTGTTGCCAGTGGGGCAACCGGCAGCAGTCGCCCCAAGAAGCAGTTCATCTGCAAGTACTGCAACCGGCAGTTCACCAAGTCCTACAACCTGCTGATCCATGAGAGGACCCACACGGACGAGCGGCCCTATTCGTGCGACATCTGCGGCAAGGCCTTCAGGCGGCAGGATCATCTGAGGGACCACCGCTACATTCACTCCAAGGACAAGCCCTTCAAGTGCAGCGACTGCGGCAAGGGCTTCTGCCAGTCGCGCACCCTGGCCGTGCACAAGGTGACCCATCTGGAAGAGGGTCCGCACAAGTGCCCCATCTGCCAGAGGAGCTTCAACCAGCGGGCCAACCTGAAGAGCCACCTGCAGAGTCACAGTGAGCAGAGCACCAAGGAGGTGACCCCAACCTCCCCATCCCCGTCGCATTCCCTGCCAAGCCAGGCATTGAGGTCACCTCAACCTGAGAACTTGGCACAACACCTGCCCGTCCTGGATCTATCCTCCTCCTCCTCATCGTCGAGCTCCGAGAAACCCAAGCGAATGCTGGGCTTCACCATCGATGAGATCATGAGCAGATAGATTGACGGGACAAGCAAGCCGAACAACCTGGTTTCTGTTGATTCAAGAGAGATTCAAGATGAGATTCGGAGAGCTGGACGCCGCCAGGCATGGGAAATGCCTGGATTGGAAAATCAACCGAGTCCGGCTCACATTCTGGCCAAAGGTGCAAGTGGAAGAGCCTCGCCAGCAATTCGCAATCGCAATCGCAACCCAGTGAGCAGAAGAGTCATCCTCCGTGCAATCGGTTCTATATCAGCCACGGATATAGCAAACCCGATTGCATTTAACAAATGCCAAAGCCAAATAGCAGAGGAAATCTGATGAAAAATCTAAAGAAAAGTATTGCTAGCACAAGCCTCCTACAAAACAATTCCAAAACACACACACACAATTGTAAACTATACATTTAAATAAATACCATGTAATTGTAATTATACCTTAACTATATATTATCGTACCTTATAGTCGTAGTAGCCCATTCAGTTTGTAAAGTTTATGGAGTAAACCAAATGTTATGTTACAATAGTTCAATCACACAAACCTCAAACCCACTTTGGTTATTGAAAGACTGTTTTTTAAATATTATATTTCAATTTATTTGAATAAATCAATCGATGGATTGTGTAATGTTAAACCCAGCGAGTGTCATGATTACTTACTGCATAACTTAATTGTCGCTGTTGCAAATGACTAAGCACAAAGATACAACGATCTCATTGTCGTCTATACCTATAGTCTGTATATAGATATGCCTAAAATATTCGTATTGATATGAAGTTATCACAAAAAATACTTAAATATAAACGGAAAGTAATTTTCAACAGAAATCTTATAGTACTTTTTATTACCGCGGGGGTTTTTTGTGGTTTTTTGGTATTTGATAAAGAAATTTTTGCTTTGGTTTATCATTATCTTCTAGGCTTTTGAAGAATTTAAGTCTGATAAAATAATCTTTAAGGTGTAGTAAGCTAAATTTCTTAAAAATACAAACTACCGTCGATGTTTATTAAGACACTTTTTCTTTATGCCAGTTAGAACATATTGAAATTAACTATTATGTTAATTTGTACCTAATAATTACTCTAAGCGATTTAGTAGTTAATCGAACTTCAAGAAACTTTTTCCTATTTTTATTCAACTTCAGATAAAAACTAAGTGATTTGCTCTGATTTTAATCACTATAAACATATTCTTTATTTGTTGACTAACTCCCACACCTTTCTGATTTTTCTCATGCTGCGAACATAATTCATTTGGCTCAATTCCCAAAACCATATAAGTTGAAATATCAAACAGCAGCTGTCAAAATTTATTAACCATTGGAATATAACTCAGTTTTTATGTAGATCCCGATTTGCGCATTTTTAAGCAGCTCTATTAATTTTCAGGTTGCCGATCGCCACCAAAAATATTCAAACTGTCGCATAAGTTAATTTATTAAATCGAATCGAATTGAATTTGATGTCAGTTTTGCTATGGTTTTGTCTTGACTTGGTTTCGATTTCGGTAAGGCTATGGTTATTGTTTAATTTTGAGGTGTGGTCCCAATGTTTATGGCCTGTGTTTCAGTTTGGCTTAGTTTAGTTTTCATTGTGGTTTCTTTTGAAATTCGGGAACGTGCCAAATGTCTTGTAAAAGGTATGGAGTTTTCTTTAATGGGGTTTTTCTTTTCCTTTTTTTCCTTTGGCAACTCATTTCTTCCTTTGGCAACTCCATTTCTCCTAGCACGCTTCTTACTTGGAACTGTCAATTTGAGATTGTGATCTTTGTCTTCAAATCAACCATGGGATTGTCTTTAATTGCGGCCTGAGGTCATCTTGGTCTCCCCCGGAGAACCCGCATCAAGGGTCTGCATCTGCCTCATTTGCTGCTCGATTTCCATTTCCATTTCCATTACCATTACCATTTTCTCCACCTTGATGACATACTTTCGGGCCTTATGGCCATGCACAATTGATTTTGGCCCTCTCATTGTCTTGGCTTTGATACTGTTTTGTTTTCGGGTCTACAAAACTGCAAACGTATTCGCCAATTGATGTCTACATAGAGATTCCTTTTTTTGGCAGGATTTATTCTTGACAAGTACCCCGGACGCGCCCCTCCGACATGTCCTGCTGACTTTGGCCAAACCTTAACCTTAGTCTTATCTGTCCAACTTGGTCGGGTGGTCAACCGAAGGACTTGTGCTCCGTGTTTTGCAACACCTCGCCGCAGGCAGTCGTAGGTCGAGAATCTAGGTGTCCTGGCATTTCGACACACCTCGTCCATAATTGCACTGCGTACAACCAAAATATTTTGTGAAAGTCGCAGCGGGATGTCGAGTTATCCCAGGACCAGATTGATATGTGTCCGCATGGGGTTTTGTGTCCCTTTTTTTTTGGGCCACAATTAAACGCATCGGTTCCGCAACTAGGGTGGCATGCAACTCGTATCCTGTGGATGTCCTGCCATTGTGAATTGTAGTGGCAGGACGTGCTGGAAAGTCGCCTGCCAAAAGTGAGCCATTTACTGCCACAGGGGCAGTCTCCTCCTACTTTTTTTCGCTCCTACCGAGCATGCAATTTTAATGAGCTGCCCGGGGGAAAAGGATCCAGGACATCGACATTCCTCTGTCCGGGACACGTTCGCACTTGGCCTTGTGAGATGGATGGGACCACCCAGTAACCCAGAAATAGACTTGTTGACCGGCGGCTCACAACTGCTGAGGTGTTCAATTAAAACGTTGCAAATCAATTTGGAATCGAATCGAATCGAATCGAGGACACGCTTAAAATGGCCGTTGACAGAAACACTCATAGATGATGATGATGACAGCATTACCGCAGTAACATAACTCGAAAACCACCTAAGACTACACAAAAGTTGTCAAGTGAGCCAAGCCCAAAAAATATATAGAAAAAGCAGACAAAACAAAACTTGTCTCTCGTAATTGTACATTGTCTAGATTGTCAGCTTTGGAAGTGGTTTTTGATATGCCGACATCGCAACGCCTTTTGGCCCATAGCCATAGACATCGTATTGCCACTTCACTGGTTTCCATAAACCGCGATTTGATCACAGTCAGGAAAGGCTTTCAGGAAATAAATGGAAAGACGTGAATAGGGTACTTTCCAGGAGTTAAAATTGTATTTTATTTAAGCTAAATTCTGGAATTGCAATTAGAGTCACAGTTACTCAACCGACTTAATGTTTTACCTAGCAGCTTGTCAGCCTTTTAAGAATTTCCTTTTAACTCCAGTAAAATTATAACTTGAGAAAATCTTTTATAAGTCCAAATAATTTCCAAAGCCTAATCAATTTTAATAGAAAATCAATTAAAAATCTCTTTACAATGAAAACACAAAAATCGAAAACTAAAATCAAAAATTTGAATGCAGAATAATAGTGATTTATACATTCCACTTCGTTATCCGGACAAAATCTGGAAACACTAATTCAATAAATGTTTATATCATGAGGAACGTCAATCATTTCCCCTTTCTTATGGCTGGAAAATAATTGAATAATAAATATTTAGAATAAAAGAAAGAACCATTACTCATTGCTGTTCCTTATCAAAATATTTTATGAGTACTTGCCTGAAAAGTACTTGTAGGAAACCACTTCATGGGACACAACTATTCCACATCATACCCCAATCAACCCTCTTCAAAGACCCACTATTATTTTAGCCCCCCTTCAGCCACGTCCCTGCCATTCAGCACAACACTTGATAGTTGCATGAGATGTTGACTGTGGCGCACAGTAGTCGCATGTGTCACAATGTCGCAGCCTAATTGCACTACACGCGTAGTTACTTAGGGAAAAAACTCGGAAAACTCGGCTGACAAGCCTGCTTCCACTCCGCAGACACTAAAATCGGGGGGAGATACCCCGCTACTCAGATACTCAGATACCCATATACTCAGATACTTAGATACTCGACTAAGAACCAACGACGAGTTCAATTTCGAGCACACTGGGTGTTCGCTTTTATGGTCGTCGCCACTATCGATCGGCTATTTTGACACTTTTGTTTTGCCTAAGAAGGTGTTTTAAATATAACTTACTTAGGTCTAAACAAATCTTAACTGACCATAACAAAGGCAACTGTCTGGAAAAAGGCACTGGGAAAAATTGGAGATTATTAAATAAAGTAACTTAATATTTATCAGATATAATATCTTGACACTCTGTGGTTTATGCTAAAATTATATTTATAATAATTGATAACTGCTAGATTGTCAATATATTTATATTGTATTAAAATTGTAGTAACATAATTATATTATTTTTTGATATTTAAAACTTTAAAGGTATTGGCTTTCTTTAACCATAATGATTTGAGCAATAATAACTTAGAAAATCCCCAAAAAAAGGATTATACCTTTAAGATCTTCAATAACTATTCTCAATTTGAAAGTATTTGTTTCCGTTAAAGATTTAAGCAACAATAAATGCCAAAATCTCAATAACAGCTTATTCCTTTGAGATCTTTGATAATTATTCCCTCTTAAAATGGCTTTTACTCTTTGTGGATGATCATTTCTCCCAGTGTGCCCCTAACAATTTAATCGCCAGAGGCTATTTTTCTGCCCCGACTTTTCCGCCTTATCGGCCTGGCTCAATCTCCTCGAGTCAGTGCATTAATTGACACCTAGAAGTGGAAAACGAAACCGGAGAACCCTTGAGCCCAGAACTCTGGAGACAGGGGACTGGGCTGTCAATTAGGTTGCTGAATTTATCACCGGGCACAAATCAGTTTGGGAAATTTGTTAGACCCGAAAATAAAGTTAGCCGGGCCTAAGAGAGCGATCAATTTTATAGGCAGACACCTCACGGGCATGGAGGTCCATGGAAGACTGCCTCCTCCTCCTCCTCCTCCTCCTCCTCCTCCCGTTGGGAACTTAATTGAATTACCAGGGAAAAAACCACAGATAAAAGTGGAAACACCTCGGTATCAAGTTAGTTAGTGACTGCGGACTCCGCACCATCTTCCATGGTATTGACAACTCTTTTGTTTGTTATTGCTGCGTTTTCACTTGTTCACCGCCGTTGTCCGCTGTCTGTTTTATTTTTTATTATTTCATTCCCCGTTCCTTGACATTTTAATGCGCCCGCTGGCTTTGTGTGATGTGAGCCCTCTGATGGTGGCCACACAACAACAACAACAACAACAAACAGCCAATGGTGTGATGGCCATAATCCGATATAAATAAGACATTATAAGAGGCTCCCCATTCCAGGGACCCTAAGCAGGATCTTCTTCTGCCTGGGAATGTATAATACCCCATTCCCAATCCCATTGCGGGATTACAAGGAATCGACGACATGTGGCGCTCAAAGCTCTTATTTATTTGAGCGGAGTAAATGACTAAACCGAATGACGGCGATTGACTCAGGGACCACCTAACAAGATATAGCTCTCGGTTCGTTATGTCCTCCCATCATTCATTCTCAAGTGGCTCAGCAAAATTTGATTGCGAAAAGTGAAAACAAAGGTGTCATCAGGGGAGTAGTTAAAAAGGGGTAAGGTTTTGTAAAGGAATATATTTCAAGGATAATATTGGAGGTATTGTTTCAAATGTTAATATTCAAACAAATGTATTGAAGAAAGTGCTTTTAATATATTTATTTTATTTGTTTATAAATAGTTAAATTTTAAATTTTAAATAACTAAAATAATAAGTACTAGAACTTAATACTTTCCTATTCTTCAAAGATGAAAGGTAGACGCATAAATGTAATTTTACAAAGATCATTTTTCTTTAAAAAAAATTTAAGAAAAATGTAGTGATCATATAATCATGTTTTTCAATGTCCTGTTTATGATTCCAACAAAAAAAAGGGGTATGGTTTTGTATAGGAATACAAAAAGTGTAATGATGATAATAATTTAATTTACATCTCCTGTTTTTTCATGTTTTGTCTATATTTCCAACAGTAATTTTTGTATTCAACTGTAAGCCAGTATAGAAACACCTCATTGAATTCCTAAAGGTTTCCCTTTTTAGAACCTACCCCCCCCAAAACCTACGCTCCTGTTGATCGGCTCCCAGCGTTGATCGATTGATTTCATCGATTATGGCACAACAGTCAACAGTCAACAGTCTCGGCCTGGTCTGAATGTTTATTTGTTTACTTGTTTGTGCCTCGCACGCAAACATCACGGATCGCCAAGGGAATCGGACAAAACACATGATCAATTACAAGCTGGGGCAGGTTTCCAAGTTGCCGAGTTCCCAAGCCGTAAGCTTGTTGCCCACGCTCTCCGGGGAGATCACTTTTACCCCGCTTAACCCTCCGGCATCTCCCCCCCTCCCCCACCCCCCGGCTAACCCCTCGCCACAGGGCTGCGCACAGCTTCTTTCACTTATTATTAAAAGTAACAAATTATTTTCAATTGATTTACACGCTGGCAGTTCAGCAGTTCAAACGCGTACACCCGCGCAACCAAAAAACCGAAAAAAAAAAAAAACAAATGGGTAAAAAACCTAAGCCAGCCAAACCCTGACCCTGAAACCACTGAAACCACCCCCTCCACTGAAACCACCCCCCCTTCAGCCAACGTCACTGGCTGTTGATTAACCACTCACTGGGAACATTTAATGTGTAATAACGATTTGTATCCGAGCACAAAGTAGTTATGTTGAAATTCCTTGCCGCCGTCGCAGTTACCATCATTAATCATAAGAATGTGAATCTTTTCAGGGAGTTGGAAATCGGAGGGAGTCGAATGGAGTCGAGTGGAGGAACACCTACATCCAGTGGGTTCACATGGCCAGAAGATCTTCCGAGTTCCGAACAATGATCTTGGACCAAGCGATATTTCATATCCATAAACGGTTCGGCGGGCAGATCGGTGGGGGGGTATTACGCATAGATGGGCTCTCTTCTTCTATGCCCCGATTTAACGCCCCGACATTTACATATGTATGCCCCGCACCTCCACGCCCCCACCGCCCCCTGAACTTCAACCTGAATCTTATTGGCGTTGGCGTTTGCCAGTGAACGTGCCTACAAATTATGTTTCTACACGTTTACATGCCTCTGACATGCACTCCAGGGCGGGATCGTACACTGAGCGAAAAAGCTATATAATTCTTTAATTAATTGGGGTACTTAACCAATTAATATTCGAGTGGCTTTTGTACATCCATTGTTTGGAAAGAAATAGATTTCGGATACTTGCAAAAGAGGCTTGGAGATAGTATTGTTGACACCAAAGTACCATTTTAAATTAAGTTTTAAGTATTATAAAGGTAAAACCTTTTGAAATGGCAGACTTAAATAGAAAACCTATTTGTTAATGTTCAATTTGGAAAGATTTAATTCTTTATAATATGTAAGTTAGCTAAGATGAATTAAAGCTATATTTTTATAACATTCTTAAAATAATAATAAGGTTACAAAATTCCAGATTATTGAATACATACATTATACATACATACATTTCCAGCTCGCCCATTCTTGATTTTAGCCAACTTTTTTTCACAGTGTGAGCTCTTGGATTCTGGCTGGGATTCGGCAGGGGCTCATCCACTCCGCTGGAGATGCGATGCATCCGAGTCGGGAGGAGAGGAGTCCCTGGCTCACCGGGGTGTCCCTGGGCATCAAAGTCAAAGCCATCAGGCCTCATCGATGCCTCGTCATCCATTCCATCGAGCCATCGACATTGTCGGTGGGTTTTTAGTTAGGTTCCCCTTTTGATTTCCTTTTTTTTTTCGGCCTGAACTTCAGCTTGGTTTTATTCTGTTTTCAGTTTTGTTTTTATTTTTGTTTTGGGTGGGTGCCGCTTACCCGCTGCGTGATCATTGGGTTCGTTGAGCTTTCTACGTTAATTTGTTAACAACAATATAAGCGATACGCGAGGCGGTGTCGCAATCGCAATCGGCGGAGATGTGAGATCATTATGATATGGTAATTATCCCCCGATTGATTGAAGAGCGTTGAAAATTTGGCAAAGTTATCTTAAGTGGTTTTGCGCTCTAAAGATTGATTGAGAGAACAAGTATTCTGGATTCTTCTGAGGGGCAATTAGGAATATACTTTATCATTAGCAAATTGTCCTTTTTATAACAGGTCTATCCATTTTAACAGAGTTGATCAACGTTGAAATGACAAATATGATTATAGATTTTTAGGGAATCAAACCACAAGAATTAAAAGGTATGCCACTTTGAAATGAGTTTAAATTTAGTAAAGTTATGGACTCTGGAATTCCAATTGTGGGTCACCTTTTTAAAAGTCATCAGAAATTTTGAAATAACTGAGTCAAGAAATTTATCAACATTAAATCGACAAATTTGAATACAGATTTTTTGAGAATCAAATCACAGGTCTATAAAAGTATGTCATTTTGAAATCGGCTTATATTTAGTAAAGTTATGGACTTTGGAAGTCTAATTGTGGGTCACCATTTTACAAGTCACCCTTGAAAATAACCAACATGAAATTTGAATGTGGTCTTAACAGGTATGTCAGTTTGAAATTGCTCAACCATTTTAATACCATTTGATATATCTAATCCTAAGCCAAAAGTTTTGACAATCTAAAAATCTTAGTTTAATAAATCAGTTAAGGCCACTTAGTACATTTTTATTTCATATGCGATGTCAATTTTTGTAACAAAAGCTCACATAAAAAATCAATCAAGGAACACATCATAAAATCTCTCTTTCATTCATGAAAGCACGAAAAATCTATTTAAATGTGAATGAAATTCGATTCACATGAAAATCAAATGACTCAAACGAATATGGGATATAAATCCATTGATCTCCTGCATGAATATGAAAAGGCCCGCGGCAAAAGATTTGTCTGAATAAATTTCGACCGACTGCTAGAAGAACCGTTTCGGCCATTTTCACATGATTATGGGAATAGCAACAAAGGCCAATAAAATCCCCACCACTTACATATGCAGAAAACGTAATTCCCTTGCCTTTTCTGTACTCCAACCTCAGCCCCCCATCGAAAATCCTCTTGGCCAATTCCCAACTAATTTCAAGACCATATTGCATGATGTAGTGGGTACAAGAGGCGATTTTTATGTTAAGCACAAGGAATTCGGGCTATTAGCGCCAAAGGATTTTCTCATGGTTTAAAAATACTCAACGTGCGACAAATTTAGCCGCCGGCCATCTGAAGCACGAAAGCTGCACGCGGAGCAGCCAGTCGATTCGAGTGGCTCGGCGGTTGGTTACACTGCGAGAAAAGTTTAATAATCACTGGTTTACCTCTAAATTTAATTTAAGTGCTTCCTCTGAGTCAGTTAATTGTTGCTCGTAGAAGTAAAGAAAGGTAAAAACGTAACAGTTTAAAAATTAGATAAACAATAATTTTGGATGGTATGCTAAAAATTCTTTAAACATAAGGTTACTTAAACAAAACGCTAAATATTCTTAAATTAGTTCAAGTATTTGTTTTTGTTTCTGAAAATGAAACTGCTATGAAATTAATTATATTATTGCTTAGTTAGGTCAAATATAAGAAATGCTTATTTTATATGAAATGTTGGGGTTTACTTTTAAGGCTTACAATTTTAAAATGTAAAGTTAACATGCCTTCTAATCGTCATATTATTTAATAATAATATAATATATAAATTTTAGATTTTCTTTCAGTGTCCTGCAGTGGAGTGGGGGCGTTTCTTGGGGGAAGGACTTAGGGGCTGGGGAAGGGGCTGGCCGGCTGCTGACCGGCTGTGACTTGGACTCGAAGCTGGTCCGCAGTTGGGTCTGCGACTGAGGGCTGGCCGGGCCATGGCAAACGGGCTGGGGCACAACACATCTGATTGCTCGGTAGGCAGCGGCGTGCTTTATGGCAGGACAGCCCCCCTCCCCTCCCCGCCAGCCCTCCCCCGCACCACGCCCCTCCACTTTCGGGTCGCCCATGACCGGTCAGAGTGCGATGAAGGGGTCAGGAGCGGATTTGGATTAACAGAGGAGCGGTATTGCAAATGCTTTACTACCAACCACAATATTAAGCTACTAACAATAGTTCAAGACTTAAAATGATTTAGGAGTAATAAAAAATGGAAAAACATTGAATGCCTTGGAAATAATTTTTAAGTCCAGTAACATTTACTTATAAATTAGGAAAATATTTACAGATTTTTAAAATTTTATTTTTTTCAACACATCTACATATTTTCCTCAATTTACTTGTAACTATTACTCAGTAAATATTCAATAATTCTCGACAGTAAGTTTATTTGCTTTAAAGATGCAACTTTAATTTAAAAGACGAAATATTGATTTGATTTCATTCTACCCATTTATAAAATAAAAGGTTCCCTATGATTCTTAAGATTAAGTATTTTTAATATTTTTAAATATAAAGCTACTTTCAGTGAACGGATTTAACATATTGCTTAAGGAAACAAAAATTCTATTATTTCTGACGATAGAAACAAATAAATTACAACTGTTAGCCATTTTCTTCAACTCCTGATTCATATTTAAATGTCTGCACTCTGTCGGTTAATTCCGTCCCTGGCTTTTCGGGGTCTCGCCCGCCTTGGCCGGGGCATACAATTTAATATTAAAGTTGATAAACATTTTGAGCACGGCAGTTAGTAAGCAAACGTACGATCCACCTACTCGCCTTCTTTAACGGCAGCCAAAGTAAAAAGCGAGGCTTTTGGGGCTGCTGAAGCTGCAACTTCAACTTCGGCAGTGGCAGCGGCATCGGCGGCACCGCCATCATCATCATCAGCATCAGAGACCCAGAGTCCCAGGAGACGTGGTCGTGAACCGACTTTTGGGGTCGGGACTCCAACTCCGACTCGGACTCAGACTGCAACTCAGACTTCGACTCTGGCCGCGGAAACTGGAGAAATAAATTCAGAAACTATGCCACAGAGCCGACTTGTGGTCAACTGATTGCGCCACAGATTCGCACTTAGTCAGTGGCTGACTCGGCTGACTTTTGTGGCCGATCTCCAGGGGAGTGGGAATGGGTTAAGGCTGCCCGGCGAAGGGTTAAGGGGGCTGTCGGACTTGGGACATAAACGGGGGCGTGTTGAGCCGAAACCTGGCGTGGCAATGAGCTTTGGTAGTCGCCAAAAGTCAAGTCAAGTGTGTGGCAGACAGGGTCCCTAAAAACTAACTTAGTTATATGTTGAGGCTTAAAATATAAATTCAGAAAAATAAAAAAAGGGCCTTACATACAAATCTGTTTGTAAATCATGCGTTAGAAAACACTTCCTTAACATTATTAAATAACTAAAATATTTATTATGACTTTAAAATTGTATACAATATAACTATTCATTTTTAACCATGTAAAATTTGATTACAAATCATCATTTTAATCATTTGATTAACATCATTAAATATCGAAAATATTTATTATAAATTTAAAATTATATACAACATAACTATTCATTTTTAACCATGTAAGTTTTGATAACAAATCATAATTTAATGATTTGATGAACATCATTAAATAACGAAAATATTTATTATGACTTTAAAATTGTTTACAACATAACTATTAATTTTTAACCATGTAAATTTTGATTACAAATTAATCTAGTTTTACAACAATACACTTCTTATCCACTTAAAATAAATATATTATTTTCTTAGTCATAGTAATTGATCATATAACATGACCTTTGTTCATTTAGAGATTTTCCGTTTTTTACTTCCTCCTGTCTACTTTGATTTCCAATTGAAATTTACTGAATTTGGAGAAATCGAAAAGCGGAACAGACCGATAAACAATGGCAAGTCGCTGGATAATTTGCGTCGGGAGTGGAGCTTCTTCAGCCCACGCCCCAAAGCCGAAAATCTGGCTCCACCTTCGGCATTTTTTACGCGCCAGTCTTTCCTGCAGCCCTGGCTGGATAATATATATACACTCGCTGTGGTGTATATACTCGTACCCGATCTTATATATATACATATGTTTATACAGGCATATGCTCGTATAAAGCTGGTTCCTGGACCGACGAACGAACGCTTTTCGAGAAATCAACGTCCAACGCGATTGTTCCCATGCAAGTTTCTACAAATATTTTTTGTGAATTATTACCTTCGTATTTTTCCAGTTCGCGAGGAGTCAAATTGGTCGGCACACGCTCGAGGGCACACGCCATTTCCCACGGAGCGCATTTATGGATGCTGCCAGTCGGCCGAGAGGCCCAGTCCCCCGCCTTTTTGGCCCGCGATCGCTGATCGAGGATCGCAACTGGTCGGTTCGAACATCGAGAAGTCGAGTTATAGGCAAAACGGGCGGAATGAGTATAGGAAAAAGGAAAACGGGTAATAAGAGAATAAAGCCTTGGCCGGGCAGGTGGCAGGCAGACTTCAATTAGGCCCAGCCTCGCAGTTTTCAATGCGTAATCAAATCTTGGTCGAAGGCCTCCTTACCCTCCCACCCCTCCCCTGCACACCCAGACCTCCTTTTTAGCCAACTGTCAACTGTCCGGGTAATGTGCAATAATTGCCAACTGCCGCGGTTGCCAACTGTCTCGCAAATCAAATATCGCTGCTCCCCTCGCGCATCCTGCTGCGAATTTGATGCCCCGATGCTGAGAGCATTTTCGGCCTACACCTTTTGTGGCTAATGGGGCCCCCAGATCATGGCCAAGAAGCCGGAGGAGCAGCCGCTTTCTAGGCCCGGCTCAACTCAGCTCCCATTCTCATTCCCATGTGCATCCAGAGTCGCAGGGGAAGCCCACGCATTTTCACTTGGCTCCGGGATACCAAGTGGTCTAGGGTAGATCGGGTTCGGGAAATAACAAATCCCAAAAAATAAATTTATATACTTAATAAGTGCAATTTAAAGCTTTTAATCTCCATAGAATTTCTGTTTTGGAACAACAATTAATCAATCTATATGATTCTTCTGCCATTAAACCATTAAATAAACTGTCAAAAACTTTTGAGGAATTGCTTATTTATATATTATTCTTTCTCACATATTTTGGAATAAAGGGAATTATCCTAAATTATCATTAATCTGTTATTTAGATGAATGATAAGACAATAATATTATTTTAGTAAGACCTTAAGAGAATTTAAATCACCACAAAAATAATTAGTTTGTCTATAGAATGATCCAATTTTACAATAAGTAATTTATATAAATTTACAGTCATATAATTGGAAACTTTAAACTTTTAATAAACTTTAAGTCGCATTCTCGAATATTAATTTTGACACCTTGAGAGCTCTAACATTTAGACCTCCTGAAATACTTTTTTCCTAGTTTAATTGTTTAAACATGTACTTTAAGAAGTACCTAGAAGTCCATCAATTTTCCTGCACAATCAATTTCTACTTCTGTTGCGACTTTTTTATGTTTTTAATTGGCTTGTCGCTGGGCGAAGAGGGGGGGCATTCGGAGCAAGGGGACTGGGCTGCAGGAAAAGAAGAAGGATGCGGACATGGATGAGGAGTCGTGTAACCCAATGGCATGGAGACACACTCGCACAAACACGGGGACAGGGCTAATAGAAGTGATGTCGATAGCACTTAAACACGATATCCGTTTCAATTTGTTTGGATTCTTCAATTTAAAAGGTGATAATTTTCTACTTTATGGCCCTCGACATGTGGGCCACCCATAAAACTGATATCGGAGTAGTGCCTGTCTCGGTCCCTGTCTGTTTCTCTGTCTCCCTCCGTTTCGTTTCGCCATCTCTTTCTCTGTCCCTATATCCCTGAGTCTGCAACTGCATCTGGTGCACTGATAAAAAAAACTATCATATTTGGATATTTGGATGTATATTTTTGAGATCAACGAATAAGTTGTAGTATCGAATTTTAATTTGTTGTTAATTACTAACTATATCCTTCGGAAATATCTTGGAAAATCTTAGCTTAATCAAACTTATAACTTTTTAATTTCATTTGGAAAAAGTTTTCCTAATTACTTTTGTATTTTAGAATTTATTTTGATTTTGTTGCAGTTTAATTGCTTATCAATGTTCTGATATGAACAGTTTTTAATGTAGAAAAATAAGTATAATTTTAATATATTATGAAATACTTATTCCTGGCCACTATTTTCTCTCAGTGCTCTGTGTTTGGGACAATCTTGTCCATATACCTTCAATACACGGCCAGTGTCAAGTTCGAGTTGAGTTCGATTCTCGTTCTTGGGGGCTGCGGACATGGTATCACTCGCTTAATTTGTTATTCGCTGGTTTTCACACTTGATAATTGTGGCAGTGGTGCGGATAAGGAGGGGGCTATATACCACTGAGCACTAACCACCAACCACCAAACAGCAACCAGCAACCACTATAACCAGGTACCAGCATCAACCATCGGCGGATGATCATCATTGACCACTTTGTGGAGCTGGGTTCGCTCTGTGTGGGCAGTTTCATTGCCGTTGTTGATGTTGATGTTGTTGCGCCTGCAATGACTTCAGTTTATCAGCCTCCAAGTCCGGGGAATGTCTATATCTTTTCTTCTTTTTTTTTCCCCATTTTTGTATCTGTATTTTTTTTCCTGTTTCTTTTTTTGATTGCCGAACTGAACTTTAGCGATTTAATGCGTATGCACACACACACACAGACTCGTAAAACAAACAACAGCCACACAGAGACACCAGTCACTAAAGTCGGAGGCGTTTTAGCATCGCGTTTTAATGGCCAACTAAATCAACAGACAATTAATTAGACATTCGACTGCGACAATGGACGCGACGACTCAGCCCAGAAACCGAAAACGTTTCCAAACTGGATTCGGATTTGGATTTGGATTTGGAACCATGATCTGTTATGTTTGATGATGCAAATGCAAATTGCTTTTGGCTCGATTCGCTGGGTGGTCTGCTCAGCAATAAATTCAACAGCATTGAATGAATGCCGCGATTAGCATAGAAGATCTCGTGTTTTGTCTTGGCCACTGATAAGCTCGGATTTGGGTTCGGATCGAGGGGAAATCGTAAAAGCTAAGGTTTCCATTCAGCGCAGACAATGAGTCTATCAAATCCGCTCAAGTTCTGATTGCGGAGGAAGGGGATTGGAAATGACAATAACAACGAGGTGATGATTGGTCAATGGGTTTCTTGAAATCACTTCGATTAGCAGGTGTGACTGAACAGTGTAGTTCAACAAATTAATTTAGTGGAAAAAGGTCATTTACAATGCCCTCAGTTTATATAGTTATAGTTATTTATATAGATAGTTTTCCTTCAAGATAGTAATTTAAAGATAGTATTTATTTTTTTTTTTTTTTTGTATTATTTCTAAAGATAGTAATTAACTTAAACTTATATTTTGTTCAAACTAAATTGTGATGCAAGTAATAATTATGTGTAGGCAACCGCTACTATCGAATATTTTTTTTTTTTTTTTTTTCTGATTCTGATCTCGATCTGTTTCATTTCTTCCTAACAACTTCCTGACTAACCCATCCTCCCAAAGTTCATCTATTACTCATCTACCCTTCATCAAGTATGCCTCTCATGAAATTATCCAACCAACATTCAACATTCAACATTCAACTTCCATACAACATGACATCGTTGGAGGCGGCGGCCTTCTCTGAAAAGCCCGACAATCGAACGAAAAGCGAACCGTAAAAATACTACACAATACACAATGCGAAATCATATCACTAGACATGGCTTACAATAACAGAGTCCAACTTTGACTGAGTGCTGGATCGCCAAGAAGTGGTGGAGTGTCGAGGTGCGGGGGAACTTTTACAGTGAATAACTCGCTCTCCAACAATGATATTAAAAATAACAATTGTCTTCAGTGGTCTTTAACACCCGCACCGCTGATAGACAACAAAAACAGCAGAGGCAGCAAAGGCAAACTCGGGGAAGAGAAACACTTGAGTGGCACATAAAAGTCACATCGACAACTTCGATTGACTAAAGAAAATATTGTACATGAGCAGCGAATCCAGCCAAAAGCGATCGATCGACGGATCGATCGGTGGATCGGTGGACCAACCAGCGGAGAGCATTTCTGAATACCTGAACAATCATAAAAGTAATGACGTTGCACATTCCGAGAGCAGCCGCACATGAGATGGACCGACGAGGCGGAGGAGATGGCGGTTCCCCAAATACCAAGTCCCCCAATCTCAGACCAAGTCCAATCCCAGTCCAATCCCAGTCCAACTCCATCGTCAGCTGCTGCCGATGATGAGCTTTTTCAGCCACACAGCAAGGGAGCTGCAGTTGGCCAGAGCTCCATAAATTAGTGATATTGCATTATTATGAGTCGACTTGGCGAGGTCAATGCGGCGTATGCGCAATTTTTGCAGAAAGTTACTCTCACACGTTGGGATTGCCCCTTGCTGAACTGGGTGATACCTAAATACTTGATAATTATTAAACATAGTTTAATATTAACTTTAAAAAAAAGAGAACATATAACATATCCATCTTTAGTTATTAATGTAACTCGTTCTAAAGAAAGTAACACCTTTTAATAACAAAGAAATAAAAGTAAAAATAAAAGTAAATAAAAAGTATTTAAATTATGTTAATAAAATTGTATAAGACAGACAATTTAGATATTGAATGTGTTATCGAAGCATATTTTATCATCATCAGATTTAATTAATTGCAATCTGCTTAATATGTTCTCTTAATATTATAATATAGTTTATATTTCTCATATTGAAGCTCTTCATTTTACAATTTAGTTGTTGTCCAAAACACCCTTCCCCATTAAACAATAACAAAGGCGGGCTTTTGCTTCCTTGGAAATTTTAGCATGATGTTGTGATTAATGAAGCAAAGTCGGGGCCCAACTATTGACAGCTTATCAGAGTCCGTCTGGAACCGACTCCTCCGCTGTCCATCCTGGCCAGCATTCCCCTCCACTGCGAAGAGGAGGACGAGTCCTCCTTCTGGCCAATTGTTGGTTCGCGTGTTGCGTTGACTAAAGACTTCAATTCGGCTTCAATCATTTCATTTAACTGATGATCCGACTGCCGCCGCTGCTGCTGATGGACGGCATTTTTGTTGGGACTGGGATTGGGATTGGGATTCCTGTTGGTGGCATCATCACGCAACTGCCATTTGGAGCGTTTTGGCTACCATAATATCATATTCAGGTTAGGGTTTGGGTTTGGGTTCGGGTTCGGGATCGGGATCGGGGCGAGAGCCTTTGGGGCACTTAACTACTTTATAGCTTCTTCAATATCGCATACACTTGTGAAGATCGGATCGAATGCAGAAGTTATTTTATGGTTTTTATTACGGCCCCTAGACGCAGACACAAATGTTAGGATGGGGCCTTTCTTCGATATGCCCGATATGGTCGTAAAGGTAAAACGGTAAAAGTCGGTTGATATTCTCCCCGTTTTATGGCATTGAAAACGTCACAAGACACGCACAAAAAACGAACTGAAAACAGATTTCCAAACGCCACACAATCAGGGGCTTCTTCTCATATCGCACTTCTGCTAATAACCCATTTTAATTGGCCATCAACAATAAGTTGAGGGCCGAACGCCAAGGAAAACCCAAAACGTGGCTGAGATTATGGATAATAGCTGCGACTCTAGTATCATTTCATCGGGTCCATATCCATATCGGCTATAAATTTCTCTATCGGCCTTCTGCCTGTTTTATTCCCCCGTGTTGCCTTTTTATATTCGCCATTGTGTGGGGCCTACGATAATATCATCGGGGTCGGGCGTGGAATTTATCGAGCCAGGTGGAGGGGGGAAGGGGGGAAGGGAGGGGGAGGGGGAGGGGGGAGAGCTCCGATATCAAGGCGACGGAGGAGCAGCAATATTTCACGGCCTGATGGATGGCAGATAGATCGCCGCACAATACGGGATGGCCACCTTCCGATGGTGTGATATATAGACTCAGGCGGTGGTAAACATAAATCAGACGTGCGGCTTGGTGTGAGGCAAAGGAAAAACCACCGAAATATATTGATACGAAAGTAATGAGAGATCTGTTGTTAAGTAGATAGGAAACCTGCTGTTTCCTGCACGAAATTTCACTGCCCCATGATGAATGTACTTTATTTACCAACACTCTTAAGCTTCATTTAGAGTGACAACTAAGACACATCTTATATATATGTGTAATTAGTAATTTGATTTAATTTGTGTTTAATTTCATCTTACAATAAAATAAAATAAAATATAAAATATAATATAAAGAACCAAGTGTAATTAAAAAACTTGTGATGCATTCCCAAGCATTTTCTATGAAATAAAAAGGTCTAGTCTAGTATTTAGAATTATAAATATAAAATCAGATATATTTTTATTTTTCTATGAAATAAAAATTTCTAGTCTAGTTTTTAGAATTATAAATATAAAATCAGATATTGTTCCTAGTTAAAAAAGTTTTATCAACATTTAGACTCTCAGAAATGTTAAGATGTAACCAAGTTTTGACTAATTTATTTCCGTTGCTTGGGATTAAATCTACTTCATTTTAGTAACACAGTTTTAACTCCTCATATTTATATATTTTTAACATAAAATTAAGTTGAGTTCCCAAGAAAGCCACAAAATCGGGGCAGCAATTTCCGCTTTCTTCCAAACTAAATCTTCTCACATTGCGACCGCTGCACGCGCGTGACCTACGACCTTTTGGGAACTTGGCAGCGGCTCCTTGGCCGCCGGCAATAAATGCAAAATTAAGTATTCAAATTCACAGGCTGATGCGAACGAAGTCGCCGGAGACGGTGCCGAACCGATGATGATAATGCCGGCAATAAAGCGAATGGCAACTGAAATCGCACAAACTGGTAGTTGGCTGGGCTTTTAAGCCTTTTAAACTTCAATCAAAAATTCTCAGGCACAATAATAATAATATTGTAATTTGGCTGAACCGAAGAATGCTGCGGAAAACGAACCTTTCTCTGGGCAGGCAATCCTTCGGATACCAAAACCTGGCGATCCGACAGATGCCAACACGTAAACGCTGATTCGCAGGAGGAGCGAAAAGACGGATAGCTACCAAAATTGGCGGGGCCAAAAGGAAGATTTTATGGCGATGCGAGAAGAGCCGAAAAATTCTTTGATGAAATTTCCCTTTCCTGCACTCTCCTCTCTCTCTCGCAGAAAAAACCCTGCGCTCTTTTGGCCATATACAAATTGGCTGGGCCATTAGTCTTGGCCAGGAAAGAAACGCAGGGACTTAAACGTTTTAGTGGCTGCGCTTAAGACCTTTGCCGCAATTTTTCCACTTGAGTTTATTACGGCATCGGCATTATAGCCCCAGCGAAGGGAAAACGTAGAGGTTCCCACAATTTGTTGTCGCCCCATTCGAGGGCTATTCATTCGATTCCGTGGAATCCAGATTCCCTTTATTTGGAAAACAATTCGATTAGAATTGACTTCTGTCGAGTGGCGGAAGGGAAAGAGCCCGGGAAAATACTTTCACGTAATGCCCCGAAATGGACATCGACCGATAACAATGAGCCACATTAATTGTTTGCCATTGTAAAGACACCGTCCCCCTTTATCTTTTTTTTTTATATATTTTTTTCCCCGGGGACAATGGAAATGCTGACGCGGCCAAAAATAAAATCGAAGATCCATGCGATTCCACAAGTGTCTCTCGGTCTGCTCTTCTTTTTTCACGCACTTTGTGAAGTGGTTAGATAATCCATTGTTTACGGGGGATGATCGGCGAGAAGAACACACTGAAGTTGAAGGAGGCCGAAAACCGTTGGTCATTTTGGCAGCGGGAAGATGGAATCGATATTGAAATTCGTCTCACGTTTGTTTCTCCTAATTGCAGCCAACTTGGCAGACAAACAGGCATCTGCATTGGTCATGGAATGAGTCTTGCATTAGTCGAATTCGGGCATCAGTGAATTTGAATAATGAAGCTACTGAAGGTGGAAGAATAATGTAAGCGGGATCGGAAGCTTAATTCGGCAAGCCGAAGTTTAAATACACTTGAGCTCGTCTTGTGATTCTGATCAAGAATATAAACTCTTTATAGGAATGGAAATGTTTTCTTTAACTATCAAACATTTTGCAAGGGTATAAAAAATCCATTAAAAATGTGTTTTTAAATATATGTTATTTATAGCGAAAATCCGGAAAAATGCAACTCCATTTTCGGTTTTTTAATCAAAACCTTCGGAAATTATGGGCAGATCCTAAAATGTCATACCTCGTTGAATTCGTTGCAAAATTTCCAATCCATTGGTATTCTCAGCTAAAAAATTTTATTTTGGCCCAAAAATCGGAAAAAATCAAGTGTTTCCCCTTATGAAAAATGCGAAAATCGGTAAAAAATTATTTTTTTCCAAAACAGCTTGGAATTGATTCGATAGGTTCTCAGCTGCACAAAACAGTCATTCCCTTGGCTGTGCTTCTTATTTTAGTAAACTTACAACAAAAAATCCTTAAAAAATATGTGTTTAAATATATGTTGATGGCCAAAAACATCAAAAATCACCTCGATTTTTAGGTTTTTTGATTAAAATCCTTGGAAATAATGATCAGATCTTGGAATGTCATACTTCGTTGAATTCGTTACAAAATTTCCAGTCCAATGGTATTCTCAGCTAAAAAATTTTATTTTGGTCCAGTTTTCGCAAAAAAATACAGTGTTACCCCTTATGAAAAATGCAAAAATTGCTAAAAAAATTAATTTTGCCAAATCAACCTAGAATGGATCGTAGTGTTTCTCAGCTGCACAAAACAGTCATTCATTTGGCTGTGCGTCTAATTTTGGCAAAGTTACAACAAAAGACTCTTAAAAATGTGTTGTTAAATATAAAATCAGAAAAAATCATCTCGATTTTCCGGTTTTTTAATCAAAACCCTCGGAAATAATGATCAGAAATTGGAATGTCATACCTCGTTGAATTCGTTACAAAATTTCCAATCTATTGGTATCCTCAGCTAAAAAAATTTATTTTGGCCCAAAATTCGGAAAAAAATCAAGTGTTACCCCTTATGAAAAATGCGAAAATCGGTGAAAAATTATTTTTTTTCTAAAACAGCCTGGAAGTGATTCTATAGGTTCCCAGCTGCACAAAACAGTCATTCCCTTGGCTGTGGGTCTTATTTTGGCAAAGTTACAACAAAAAACCCTTAAAAATGTGTGTTTAAATATATGTTTTTGATGGTAATCAGCTCGATTTTTTGGTTTTTTAATTAAAACCCTCGTAAATAATTATCAGATCTTGGAATGTCATACCTCGTTGAATTCGTTGTAAAATTTCCAATCCATTGGTATTCTCAGCTTAAAAATTTAATTTTGGACCAGTTTTCGCAAAAAAACATAGTGTTACCCCTTATGAAAAAATCGAAAATCGGCCATAAAATTAAATATTTTTAAAACAGCCTGGAATTTATTGTATAGGTTCTTAGCCGTACAAAACAGTCACTTCTTTGGCTTTGCGCCTTATTTTGGCTGAGTTGGAAGAAAAAACCCCTAAAAATGTCCAAATCCCGGTTACACTCCAAAACGATTAAATTGCATACAATTTGATGAACAAAACTTAGGGTGAAAAAGTTTATAGGCTATCAAAACCTTCCCCGATCAATCAAACTCCAAAAGACATTCCAATATTTTCCACCACCCTTTCAAAAAGAAACCACTGCACTTGACCGAAAAGAGTTTTGTTTACCCAACCACCGCCATTACCATTTCATCTTAATCTATCAACCACCTTTCAAAACCCCAGCACCATTCATACCAAACAGATCCATCGATCGAAATGCGGAGAACCCTCTCTACAGAAATCAAAACTCAATGGGACAATCGACAATCGCATTGGGGCGTTTTAAGAATAACAACAATAACTAAGAAAGGAAAACGGGCAGCATCCAAGAAATGAAATCGAATCAAATGATGTGTATGAAAATGAAAATAATACAAAGGTAAACACCAACAACAAGAACAACAATAAAGTGGGGAGGGAAAAAATGCGCAACAATACAATAAAAATCAAAAAAAAAAACTACAAAAGCGCAAAGTATCTCCAATGCTGTTCAGGTGAGGGTGAGATGTTACTGTCCTACACAGAGAAAAATAATGTTTGAAAAAGTAAGAGCCTTAACATGTTATTAGAATAAGCACTACCTTTGGTTATCATTAATAATATTGGCTGATATAATACAAATATAACAAATAAATTGGTATTTACTTTTTGTTTTGATACTTTATTGTTATGAAAATATTATCTAAAATATTAAATATTTTTTCTCAGTGTAACCTGAAATGCTTGTGTCGATGTTGCTGTTGCCATGTTGCCGTGTTGCTGGCGGCGCTGCAGACAAGCAACATCGAGCCAAGACAACAACATTCGAGCGGAGCGACGGAGACTCTTAACCTTTGACGCCCGAACAATGAAGTGGTTAAAAGCAAGACATTAACACACAGACATTCAGGCGGCAAACGGGAGGGGGGGGGGGGGAGGAATCGGGGGGAATCGAGGGGACCACGGACTTGTAGCACCCGAGTGGAATGACAGAAATTAGTGAAATTTATTATTGATATCCACTTGAATTTATAGAGCAGCGAACAAAGGAGGTAACCCTCGTTTTCTTCCACGGATAAAAGGTGTATCTTTGTTGGTCGGGTGGCGTCGTCCCTTTCCCTTCGCTTTTCAGCTGCTGCAGCTGAAATTGATGGCCGATATGGTTTTGGCCCGATCTAATGCGTGTGATAAACAGGTTCGCCTGGTAGGTGTCGCTATGGGCCCATAAGTTATGGCCCAAAGACAATAAAATGCACACCGGGCAGCAGCGCTAATAGCCGATAGATACTTGACTCACCGCTGCGATCTGATCGCATCTGATCCGAGATGCGCTTTCTTTTCGTTACCAACTTGATTTGCCTGCATTGTATTGAGCCACCCAGAACACCCGCAGCAACTCGAACTCGAAATGATCGGCGGCAGCGGATGAATTTCCGAGAAAACTTACGCACAACAATAGAGTTATTTAGGGCCTAACATTATTGATTTGAAATATCACACGAAATAACCGAAGTGCGCGTTGAAATAACAGGCCAGATCATCGCTGGCTTCTTGGCCCTGAAAAAGTTGGCACACTCAAAGAAAATCTATTATAGTTCAGACAAAATTATATTAAATTAAAAAATTTTTTTTTTTTTATTTTTTTTTTTTTTACATTAGTTAAATTTGTAATTAGATATTTCTTCTTTTTCATTCCCATATGTGTTACATTTATGATTACTGAATATTTTCTGTTTATTTCTTTAGTTTTTAGTTCATATTTTAGGGCTCTTGTAATAAGAGCTCCTATGTTTCTCCCAGTGCATGTTCTTGAGCGGGCGGTGAGCGGTAAAAAAGCCGCCGAACGCCGAACACACTCCACACTTGAGGGCTGATGGACTCGAGTGCTTGGGGAATGGGCGAGACTCCATCTCGAGATCCAAGACCCAAGACTCAACTCTCGAGATTCGATGCCCGCGACCAGAAGAAACCCAGAGCCCCGAGACAGGGAGGAGCACTCTTGAGAGACCCTCGTGCTCGTGCCCCGTTTCAAATGTTTCGTTAAAAAAGAGGAATTGTGGAACCTTTAATTAAACGGTGGCCTAAAATATGCAAACGAGCTGGAGTCGTCGGCCCAGTCCGACTCATAACTCATTTCCGAGCAGCTGGCGAGGCCGCACTTTGCATACTCAAGGCGCTGCTAAACGGATCACGCCCCACTTTCAACACAGATATGCGAACATGTGTATATCCAAGGATGAAAGGAGCACACGTCCTTCGGGCATTCGCTGATCTTTTTTTTTTTCGGCAGTCAGGTGGGAGGATCCATGCGGGCAGAGGCTACCGGAAAAAAAAAAAAATGCCCTGGCTTTCTGGCAATTTGCATGGACCGTGAACATTTTGATTATGGTTTTTCGGTTTCTGGGTCCCAAAAAAAAAAAAAAAAATCTCATTTAAAATCGATTTATGCAGGAATTAAAATTCAGTTTAGCCGGGTAACCCTTTTCTTCTGCCATCTAGAGTTGGGGATACCCATCCCCCTCGAAACTGTCCATCAGTCGGGCTCTACGAAGTTGAGAAATTAGTAAAACTCATTTTGCATTTTTAGCCTCTGGGCTTAAACTTAATTCGGAAGCACAGCAGGAGGTTCTAAGTAAATAAATGTGCCTCGAGTCGGAGGAGTCCCAACTGGCGGTGAGCCCGAGGTCTTGTGTTGGTTCGTTTAATTTGCATTTTATTGCAGGCGAAAAGGAGACGCTGGCTGGTCGGTGGAATTCTGCGACTGCAGCCAATTAAGCGTATATTTGCCACGCTTTACAGCTTTCTGCAACCATTCAGAGCTCCATTCCGTGGACTCCGTGGACCGACTGCTCTACTTTGGCCAAGCAGCGGAGATAAAAATGATTAAAAGCCTCCTACAGCCAGACAGCGTTTTATATTAATTTGTGTATTATCTTCCAGGGACTCTGCATCGGGTCCTGAGATCCTGAGAAATTGAAAGTGAATGCTTTTTGGCGCTCGCCTTGGAATAAAGGGCAGCAGGAAATGAGTTGCCAATAGAACAATCACGGGTCACCATAGGGGGTGGCGATTGTTTATGGCTCGGAAGACTGGATTGGGGGCCACAAACTGCAAGAAGTCTGGCGATTATTGTATCATATCCGGTAGGATTTTTCATCTGGCAGCCTTAATATTTTATATTAATATTCTTAAAGTTAAGAAAAATGAGTACTACCTTTTAAAAAACCTTATTTAAATTTAACTTTCCATTAAGAACAAGGTTTACAATGGGTAAAATATGTAGCCACTTTCTAATTAAAATGAAATACAGTTAACATTTTGAATATTTCTTTGGAAAATAGATATATTTTTTGACTTTTGAAACAGTTGTATGTTCTTTAAGTACTCATTACATTTTATTCGAAGGTTGCTTACCACAAATGGACCAAGATAGGCATTGCAATTGCGCTTTCACCCTAATCTTGCCCATTCAACTATACTTGAAGTATCCCCTAACTCACCCTAGTTACAGTTCCCTTTTGACCCAATACGAATGCGAAATTGAAATACATTTCTTTCTCACGTAGTCGCCTGTCATTAGCTCAATCAGAGAAACGTTAAATCGCATCGCGCATCAATTTGGCCATTTAGGCCTTTGGAAAACACAGAAACAACAAGTCGACCATTTGGCAGGCAGGAATAAGGAAAGACAGGCGGTGACCGCGAACACGGAACGATGTTTTATGTTAGGGTTTGGGATTGGGTTCGGTATCAGACCATCAGACACATGACTTACTATATGTACAGGAAAGCCTCTATAAATCGATACAACTTGGGACAGGTTAGTAATTGAAGGTATTTAATAATTTTAAGGTTGGGAACTATATCCAAATTTAAGGGGAATTTTAGTTACCTAGTAATTGTGGTGATATAGAAAAGATACACTACATTTGGGTAACCTATGTGGAAAAAATTTGTATTTAAAGACGAATAATACAGTGGTTAAATGTGTGGCGTGTTCAACAATTAATAAAAAAAAAAATAAAAAAAATGTCTTGTTTTTAATTAACTTAAAATAACACTAATTCACAAAGCTAGAGCTTTAGGGAAATTCCTCTTATCGATGTCCCACTGTAGAGCCCATGCCCCATTCAGCGATGCAAGACGAAAGACTTCGGCCGTCAGTCATTCGAGCCATTCATTCAGTCACTCAATAATTCGGCAGTTGTACGTCTTCTACTACTTCTTGGCCGCGAGAAAATTGCAACAATTTGCCATTGTTGCAGTACGATTTTTGCCCCGTTTGCTGCAATTAATTGACAAACGGAGCCCCTCGACCCCAGATCTTTGACTCGAACCACACTCTCCGGAGTTTGAGTATTTGTGCAGGCAAATTGTATTGAACTGATTCCCACGAACGCCTCGGCCAGATGGTTTCGATTTGATTGGGCCAGTTCGTTCCTCGGCCAAAACTCGGCTTTGGATCGGTTCCGATCGGAT